>JAMBLF010000351.1:0-307092 GCA_030578115.1 Leucoptera coffeella
ATCGGCATTGCACCAAGGGTCACATCGCACGTGCTTCTTCAACAATTGCTTCTGTGGAGGTCAGTGCGCTACATATTTAGGCCTTTTCTGCCTTAGAGCTAAAAATAAAACAGCAAATTCCACATATGTTATATATTACTAACATAACTATAGTTATAGAATTTTGGTCACAGAAAACTTGTTTGGTACGATTAGAATACTGACAGTTATGCACTTAAGCTTTAGCATCATGTCATCTTAAGATGACTAAAAGGATTGCATGGATGGAAATGATGTTTGAATACTGACTTGATAAGAAACTGCCTAAAACACTTAGTGGTAAACAAATATAATCAAGTTTCTTGTGAGAATGATTTTCAATTATATGACTATTTTCAAACGATTATAAAATATATATAAAAATATATATATGCATATTTATACTTATTTTTATAAAAAACCAGGAATATTATTTTCAGCTCTTAGATCATCAGATCTCATCAGATGAAAATGTGGATATCCTCTATTGTTGAACAAGTTAGACCCCTGGGTTTAAGTTAATGGCTTAGTGTAGACTTGCATTATACATTCCATTTTGAATATGTTCCAAAGTTGACTAAATTATATTATGTCCTCAAACTCCATCCATCTTTTTGTGAGCATCGATGTTTGTATATCACATACATTATTCATTAGTATTGCATGTTGTTTAACAATCATTCATATAATAAAGAAAAAAACGGTCGGTAAAAACTTCTCTTATGTTACATACTTCCGTTGTCATTTGATTAACGGTGTTAATAGCAAAAGATCGGTTATAATATCGGTTTAGCTTATCTAAACTGTTAACGAATATGAATGTAATTGTTTATATACGTTCTACAAACTGAGCCAAATAGGGAAATTAAACAAGGTGATTTGCTATACCGTCATGTATCAAGTTTTGCAATACTCTTATATTTAACGACAGTGGTGCGTACAATCGCCTTTAAAGTTAGATTTAAAAAACATACAGTAGGTAATGCCGGCAATTCATTTACCTAATTAGTACAGCTAGTCCAATTAATTAATCTGTGTGCAAGCGGTGTGTTCTTCGGAACCTTTATTTTCCACTCACGTAGTTGAGGTGTGTGCTATCCTCAAGTTACGCAAACTCAGCCTCCAAAATATGTATAAAACAATTGAGTGAACTGCACTCGTCACTCAGTCCTGCAGTAGCTGAACCCAAACACACAACAACAAAAATGATGAAATACGTAAGTATCCTGACAAGACTAACTTTAGAATTAACAACAATGTTTGCTTTATTTTATAATTACGATTTTGAAGTTAAGTCTTTAGAGACTATCAAAACTATCTTGTCGAAGAATAATGAAATAGCTTATCATGATTGACAATTGATCAAAATTCTTGTGGAAATGCATTTGTGTTTTTATTACTAGGCTCTAGGGTCCACTTCGTTCATTATTCATTTAAACTGTATCTTTCAGATGATCTTTGCTTGCTTGGTGGCGCTGGCGTGCTGCGAGCCAGCCCCCGAGCCTAAGGCTAAGGCGGGCGTGCTGGCCGCGTACACTGCACCCGTGGCGTACACCGCGCCCGTAGCTGCAGCCTACGCCGCCCCCGTCGCTTACTCCGCCGCGTACACCGCTCCACTCGCATACTCGCCATACACATACGCTGCGCCTTACCCCTACTCTTACTATCTGCGCTGAAAAAGATCAATTTCCGCTCAAATACCAACGACTGACGATTGAAAATCCACCTGATTAAGCTTACAATGTAAATATTGTTGTCGATTAATTATGTACCTTTTTGTTGAATTACAGAGTGAATAAAACATATTCAATAAACTATTGCTTCTTCTTTAAATTTATCCGAACACATAAACAAATCACATTTTTCCTAAGCACAGACACTTACCTTACAATGTCCAGACGTTCTTCCACGCAGATTGAAGTATTTTGTTGTTTGAAGGTTCGTTCTCTAAGTAAACACTCAATTGGTATTTGCTTATCCTGAAGGAACGAATACATCTCTTGGCAACTAACTTTTTCATCGTCATTGGTGTTACAGTAAAATATTCGGTAATTAGGTAGCAACTTCAGATTAATATTACCAGCATTGATATCATTACTACTAAGCTTCTTTCATTAGAAAATGGTAACTTTAGTCTATTAAGATCATAAGAAAGACAAACAAATACGAACGCTGTCACGAGCTTTCCCTTGCGATGCAGTATTTATATGGTCATCTCAAACTGACGTGTTGACCAGATAGTCAGTACTAAATGTTATAGGTAAGCCGTGTCGCCATTTACAAGCACTGACTATTAATTTTTCAGAGAGAAGACCTTACCACAACTTAAACAAGCTTAAACAGTCATTTTTTCATTTTTTTATTAATGAATATATATAAGTAAAATAATTCAATGCACATAAAAAATATTGATATGTACACCAAAATATAGCATAGGTTAGGTTTGGGTTGGGTTCGTATTATTTTGGTGTGCAAAACAGTATTTTTTGGTAGGCGTTTAAACTTAAGCCTATAAATAATATAATTATAGTATTTCACCTTGAATAGAAAACGAATATATAATTATATAATCTATTTGATATGTGTATTTGATTGGTTTCAATAATTATGTACTTTGAACACCCAGAATTCAATGTTAATATTAAGAAGGAGTAAAACAGAAAACGGTTTCCAGCTATCCGTCCTTGGTCCCTTTATGCTTAACGTAATGGTTTTATGTCATAGATGAAGCAAGCCTGTTTACCCATTCTCTTAAGTGACAAAGTTAGAGCACTCTATAACAATAGCGAAGACATTGTTTACTATGGCATAACCTGTTTTACTAGGAAGAATATTGGGTTGGGTGTCTCAGCACAGGTTAATAGGTGTGATAACCAGTTTTCAGTTTTAATATAGGCTATTAACTTTGTTACTAGCATTTTTTCCGTAACTGGGCCCTTACTCCACTAATTCATATTGGCCACAATATTACTTCAGTGTCGACATTGTGGCACTTCAATGGCCGTAATTTGACACTTTTCGCACTCCACTAACAAATTTTGGCCACTGAAGCGCTATCGAAATACTTCTGCGTCTGACGTGCCTCAATATTAGTTCAATAGCCTTCATTTGGTACTCTACTATTGTTTTGACAGCTTTCTTTGTCTATGGTCAATATCTAATGTACACTCACACACTCAGTTAGTAGTTTTAGTTTCAATTAAAAACATAAAATATTTTTTCAGTTACGTTTTTAGTTACGTTTACGTTATAAACTTAAAACTTTTAACTGCTAAATCAATATGCATTAATTGACATTGCTGCATTCTCAGTGCAAACAGTTTTTTAAATTGTTGTAATCCATAGACAATAATTTCTGAACTTTGAGGGGCCACTGAAGTGCCATTGACTCGCTATTATGGCGCTATTGTGGCTGTCAAAATATTAGCAGAGTGCCACTTTTACGGCCGAGACGCAGAATTATCTGGTTAATTAGTGGAGTAAGGGCCCTGATTGATGTTACTCGTTATGTAAATGTAATAAAATATTTGAATTTTGTACTTATTTCTTCACAAAAAGTTGCAATTTATGCAAAACACAATATGCAATAAATAACGTACCTACAAACATTTACACAATCGCTTTTCTTCATATAGGTTTTTACATTTATCTTTTTCTTGAAAACAATAGTCTATGAATACATTGGAGCAATTGGTTGATTAATGCAAAATTTTATTTATAGAGCCCTGTGCTAGTCTAGGATGTAAAAAAGAATGCTAACAAGTAACCAAGCAAGCGTTCACCTCGGCATGCCGTAGGAGGCGACTAAGGCACAAGAGCAAATTGAATATATTGTGCGATATGCCAGCAATCTGTCACCAGTGTACCAGTATAACATCGCAACCCCAATATTCACGCTTAAAAGAGTTCCTGTTCCTGTACATACGACACATCTGTTTTGATATTCAAGTGTTTGAGAGTATCACTCTATTGGATAATTATAGCTTGTTTACATGACTTTTGCACGAGTCATTTTAAGTACAGTTGAGAGATCGAAATAAATAGAATAAAAAATACATAATTGTAACAATAACTTTTATAATGAACTATTTATTATAATTTATTGAACATTTACAATCAATATTAACATTTTTATCACAAATTACACACTGTTAAATTACACATAAGAATATGGCATTGCGAATATGGAAGACGAAGAATAAAAATAGATACATATTTAATCGAAAACAATATTTATTTTGCAAACTAAATCATTTATATTTTCAAATATCTGTCGTTGGCTATTGGTTGAATAGAGTTCCTTTATCGCTGATCATATTAATCGTGAGTCAAGTCTTCAACGAAGGTAGTAGGAGTAAGCATAAGGCGCGGCGTATGTGTATGGCGAGTATACCGGAGCGGTGTACGCAGCGGAGTACGCGAGGGGTACGGAGTAGGCTTCAGCTACCGGCGCCGTATACGCCACGGGCACTGTGTAGGCTGCTAACACATCGGGCTTTGGGTTTGGTTTCGGTACGGGCTCACAGGTACCCATAGCCAAGAGGCAGGCAACGAACATCTGAAATTAAGGTATGATGTTAATATATTACTTGAGCTTTTGTCCAGTATTGGGTCAGCGGTTAGGCTTAGTTCTCGGGCACACTTTTCACTGTCTGAGATATATATTTTTTAGACATTATTCTTGTTAATTTTATTTCTATTTATTGAAGATTATAAATACACTGAGACTGATACGAAATACAAAATGATTTGTTACAGTAAATACATGTACATATTTTTATTTATTAGCTACAAAAAATTTATATTTACTACCTTTCTCTTATAATCACTGTTTATTTGGAATATATTCACATTTTTTTTCAAATAGCTATGACTACGTAGCGATGTTAATTAACTAACACACGATATAGACATTACTTCTTGGGCTTACTTCAAAAACGCACCACTATGTATATTAAACATTACACTGTCTAGGTCACTTACCAGTTTGAAGAACATTTTCCTTGATTTGGATTTGTGCTGCGGAACACAAATGATAACTCGGCGTGTCCTGTTAACCACTTTATAGTGCTTCGTGGAGGTCAAAGGCCTATTTTAGGTGGATCCTTCATTTCAACACGTACTACGTAAGGACTTAGATAATTTTATTATGTATAAACGTTTCTGTGTAGTATATACAAGGAAAATGCTTTATAATTTCCAGAAAACGTTCTTCAAAGGTCTTTGTTTAATATGCTTTCAGATATGATTCAGGTCTTTAAATATTACAATGGGATTAAGGAGGTCCTTATCATTATCTGTAGGTTGAGATATATCTTGGTAATAATAATAATATTTGGACATTATTACAGCAATTGAACTAGCTCCTTGATAAGTACATTTAAGACTTGTGTTAAGAGTACTAGTCGACGTAAATTTAAGAAATATTTACTATTTATATATAGATAAATACATATATAGCATGTATAATCAACGACCAGACTGGAAAGCAGAAGAAAAGCGTAGTTCTTAACTCTGCCTTCACCGGGAATCTAACCCGGAACCTAAAGATTAGCTTTTAGGCGGCTAAGCAATCGCACCACGGAGGTCGTCGTGGTATTGTAGTTGTGTGTTTGTGAACACATATAATCATTTACTGGTTGTGGTACAAAAAGAGAATCGACCTGTCTCCGGATGAAATTCAAAGACAAGAGTAGTTGAAAGAGTATTAAAGCCTTAAACCGCTAAATGTGTACGTAGTGTAAACTTACTGACTAACTACGTAGAAGTATAAGTACGAAAATATATATATAACAATGATCACTCACGCCTCTAAATACCCCAAAGAGTTATGAGATATATAATATACGTACTTAACATAGTATATCCTTCATTACAGCAAAGCGAGACGGACGAGATATTTTTATTTCTAAAGTGATAATTATGCCAAAGGTGATCGATGGTACGCTACGAGTACGTATAAAAGGTTTATCCCTAAAAGAATCACAGGTGTTTAAATTATATGGTCCGATGTCATAGAAAGGGCTGTTAAGTATTTATATTTTGACCTAATTAAGCGAAAGCTCTATAACAAAAATACATTGATAAAGCGAATTTAACGTAGTCACATCACAATAGTTCTCATTATGTGATTACCAACTTAGTTAGTGTTTGTACTTCAGCCGACATAACCTTAGTGGTGAATGGCTTAATAAAGAATTTAAAAAAAATTAAAAAAAACTTAGTTAGTGTCACAATGGGTAACAATTCAGACATGAGCAATAAGGCAACACAACTTGATTCAAACTATATCAACTGTACACAGGTGATGTTAGAAGTAACTCTTACCACACAGTGTGTATGGATGCTATTGGATCGAAAATAATTCGCCAGGATTGAGACCAGACGATCTATGTCTACTTCTCTGTGAGGAAACGGGCGTGATTATTTATATGTACATATAGTACAGAGACACACACACCTACATTCATGATTAATATATAGACCTGCCTAATTAATGTATTGAATCATAATAATTGTTTTTACTCATACGTATCCAATAAATTAACGTATACACAAAAGTGTAACGTATATAATCTAATCAGCCTACTTCCTGACATATTATAAGAGATTATAGAGGTAGTGCAAGGTTATTTGGGCGGCTGTCTTATATTCAATAAACTATGGAAGTGTGGTATCAATGTGGTCTTTCAATTCTTTTGTAGAAACATAACATTTTGCATGACATATTCCAATGCGTATTTTCCTAATAGATTTCATTAGCACTAGTTTCTAATACACCCCTTACGACATGGTGGGTTGAAAGGCAGTTAGTTACCATTCAATTTATTTCTCAGCTAAATACGAGAATCTCGGCCGAACTGGAGTAAATTGACGATAGGCTAGTATACTGCCACAAATATTTATGTAACAGAAAATCATTTAAAATGGTAAAAATGTATAGTTTATTCAAATATTATACAGAGAAAAAAGAACGTTTATCCCACCGCGAGAATGTTTAAAGATCGTGAACGTCTCTGAATATTGCGGATTTTCCAGGACTCGTAAAAAGAACAAAACAATTTCTTTGGCAATATACTTTATTTATAGATCATTTCATTATCAATGGCCGTAATGGTAGAACTGTCGTTACACTTCATCGCAGGTAGTAAGAGTATGGGTATGGTGCGTAGGAGTAGGCGGAATAGGCGAGGGGCGCTGTATAGGCAGCTGAATAGGCAACGGGCGCGCTGTAGGCGGCAGCTACGGGGGCTGTATAGGCCACGGGAGCGGTATAGGCGGCTAAGTATCCTGGGTTGGCCTTGGGTTCAGGAGCTGGTTCGCTGGCAACCAGCGCCAACAGGCAAGAGACGAAAAACTGTAAAAGAATGAATAAAGTCAGTAAACATAAAAAAATATTATTAGTAAGATATTTTGAAAGAACTTTCTCGATCATGTATGTATATGAAAGGTTTATGTCACCAAAATACAAAAAAAATTTACTCAAGTACTACAAGTTCGAAATTTTAAAAATAAATCGTTAATTAACATTTTATACATTGTTTTTTGCAATACTAATCAGATCATAGTTTCACTGAAATGTTTTTCTTCTTCTGAAATGTTGAGCTTCTACTTGCATCTAGAACTTCAAGAAGAAATATAATGAAGTTGTTTCCAATCTTATGGCGCATATAATACCGATATTATTACACACATAACATACCAATTTAAAGTACATTTTCCTTGAGGTTCCTTCGAGTTGATAGACACGAATGATGTTACTGGGCAATGACAATTGCATTTTATACTCTTGTTTAAAGGCCGTACCTGCTATTGAATAATTACCCGAACGCACCGCGTGAGCCTAATACTCGCATGTAGACGCATTAAGGGTTTTTATTGGCAGAAAATAGTGGTTTATTATGCATACAAGAACTTTAAAATATTCTTATATTTGTAAGCTCTCTATTTAAGTTGGTTATATAGTTTAATAATGATGTTATTTCAATCATTTTGAAGAATATTCATTATTTTCATGAGTTTACTGTACACTAAATAGAACGATTAATGTCTAATAATTATATGGATTTAAAAGTTGAAATTGTTGTGTATTCTAGAAACAAATCAATGCAAACATGATTCCATCACTGAAACTAAAGTGCCTTATAACATGTTATGACTCCAATGTTCTGTGCACCTCGAAAGTAATTAAAGGGTGCGAATGGAAGTTTATGTGAATATATGTATAGGTAAAAACGAAAAGATCGTTGAATGTTCTAAATAATATCTCAAAGAGCATCATTGGTGAATGCATATCACATTCACATTAACGACTAGATCCTAATTAAAATTCAATTAACGTGTGGTACGTGAATGAGTTCCTTCGCCTGGAGAAGTTGGCCTTCGTGATATGTATAAAGTGGTAAGGTTTGTGGGAGCATCATCAATTCTCTCAGTCGTTCATCACCGACAACAACAATCACCATGTACAAACTTGTAAGTGTAAACTAATTAGACTGTGTATCAACTTAAGTGATTTTCTACGAATGTAAAGGGTGCATATATCGAATCAGGATGTTACGGTCGTGATCTGATTTAAAATAACAATAAAGAGATACAGGACTGATCATCAGATAGCTAATACTTTTATTATTGATAATTTGTATAATTTATAATTGCTCATATCTGGACATAATACATAAGTTGTGAAGATAACAATGTTACAGGGTACTTTCTCCAAAAGTGGATTATGGACTACGATAGTCGATACGATAACGAGATACGATAGATGATAATGGATACAATTTGAGTTGTACTAATCCTAATACTTGTTTCAGATGATCCTCGCTTGCTTCGTTGCGCTGGCGTGCTGCGAGCCAGCCCCCGAGCCTAAGGCTAAGGCGGGCGTGCTGGCCGCGTACACTGCACCCGTGGCGTACACAGCGCCGGTAGCTGCAGCCTACGCCGCGCCTGTCGCCTACTCCGCCGCGTACACCGCTCCACTCGCATACTCGCCATACACATACGCTGCGCCTTACCCCTACTCTTACTACCTGCGCTGAAAAAGATTTCCGATCAAATACCAACGACTGATGATTGAAAATCCACCTGATTAAGCTTACAATGTAAATATTGTTGTCGATTAATTATGTACCTTTTTGTTGAATTACAGAGTGAATAAAACATATTCAATAAACTATTGTTTCTTCTTTAAATGAATCCGAACACATAAACAAAACACATTTTTTCTAATCTCAGAAGCTCGCCTAACAATGTCCAGACGTTCTTCCACGCAGATTGAAGTATTTTGTTGTTTGAAGGTTCGTTCTCTAAGTAAACACTCAATTGGTATTTGCCTATCCTGAAGGAACGAATACATCTCTCGGCAACTATCGACATAAGGTTTTCATCGTCATTGGCAAAATATTCGCTAATTAGGTAGCATCTTCAGATTAATATTACCAGCATTGATATCATTACTACTAAGCTTCTTTCATTAGAAAATGGAAAAATAACTTTAGTCTATTAAGATCATAACAAAGACAAACAAATACGAACGCTTTCACGAGCTTTTCCTTGCGATGTAGTAATTATATGGTCATCTCAAACTGACGTGTTGACCAGATAGTCAGTACTAAATGTGATAGGTAAGCCGTGTCGCCTTTTACAAGCACTGACTATTCACTTTTCAGAGAGAAGGCCTTAACACAACTTAAACAAGCTTAAACAGTTTAATTTTGTATTTTTTTATAATTTAAAATGAATATAAATAAGGAAAATAATTCAATGCACATAAAAGATATTGAAATGTACACCAAAATATAGCAAAGGTTAGGTTCGGGTTAGGACCGTATTATTTTGGTGTGCAAAACAGTATTTTTTGGTAGACTGATATCATTATAGTATTAGAATAATATCATTATAGTATTTCACCTTGAATAGAAAACGAATATACAATTAAATAATCACTTTGAGATGTATTTGATTAGTTTCAATAATTATGTACTTTGAACTCCCGGAATTCAATGTTAATATTAAGAAGGAGTAAAGCAGAAAACGGTTTCCAGCAATCCGTCCTTGCTCCCTTTATGCTTAACGTAATGGTTTTATGTCATAGATGAAGCAAGCCTGTTTACCCCATTCTCTTAAGTGACAAAGTTAGTGCAGTCTATAACAATAGCGAAGACACTGTTTACTATGGCATAATCTCTTTTACTAGGAAGAATATTGGGTTGGGTGTCTCAGCACAGGTTAACAGGTGTGATAACCAGGTTTGAGTTTTAATATAGGCTAGTAGCTATTCCCCTTTTTTCCGTAACTGATTGATGATATCCGTATGTAAAGGTAATAAAATATTTGAATTTTGTTCTTATTTCATCACAAAAAGTTACAATTTATACAGTACACAGTATGCAATAAATTACGTACCTACAAACATTTACACAAATTCTTTTCTTTATATCTTTCGAGGAGGGTGGTACATCCTAGGTTTTTACATATAAAATTTTTCATGAAAACAATAGTCTATGAATACATTGGAGCAATTGGTTGATTAATACTAAATTCTATTTATAATGTACTGTGCTAGTCTAGGATGTAAAAAAGAATCCTAACAAGCAAGCATTCATCTCAGCATGTCGTAGGAGGCGACTAAGGTACAAGAGGAAATGGAATATATTGTGCGATATGCCAGCAATCTGTCACCAGTGTACCAGTATAACATCGCAACCCCAATATTCACGCTTAAAAGAGACCTAGGAGATAATATATGTCCAAGTATCTTTCCACCCGGAAAGGGATTAAAGAACGTGAATATATATGTATGTATGTCTGTTTATACTGGTTCATATTCCTGTTGCTGTACACACGACACGTCTGTTTTGATATTCAATTGTTTGAGAGTATCACTCTATTGGGTAATTATAGCTTGTTTACATGACTTTTGCACGAGTCATTTTAAGTACAATTGAGAGTTCGAAATAAATTACATAATTAAAAAATACATAATTATAACAATAACTTTATAATCTTTAAATTTATTGAACATTTACAACAAATATTAACACTTTTGTGACAAATTACACACTGTTCACATTTTCATCGTAAGAAACAGAACATTGCGAATATGGAAGACGAAGAATAAAAATAAATACATATTTATTTGAAAGCAATATTTATTTTGCAAACTAAATCATTTATATTCAAATATCTGTCATTGGCTATTGGTTGGATAGAGTTCCTTTATCAGCGCAGGTAGTAAGAGTAGGGGTAAGGCGCGGCGTATGTATATGGCGAGTATACCGAAGCGGTGTATGCAGCGGAGTATGCGAGGGGTACGGAGTAGGCTTCTGCTACCGGCGCCGTATACGCCACGGGCACGGTGTAGGCTGCTAACACATCGGGCTTTGGGTTTGGTTTCGGTACGGGCTCACAGGTACCCATAGCCAAGAGGCAGGCAACGAACATCTGAAATTAAGGTATGATGTTAATATATTACTTGAGCTTTTGCCCAGTATTGGGTCGGCGGTTAGGCTTAGTTCTCGGGCACACTTTGCACTGTCTGAGATATATATTTTTTAAGACATTATTCTTATTAATTTTATTTCTATTTATTGAAGATTATAAATACACTGAGATTATAAATATAAAATTTTTGTGGCTAATAAATACATATTTTTATTTATTAGCCACAAAAATTTTATATTTACTACCTTTCTCTTATAACCACTGTTTATTTGAAATATATTCACTATTTTTTTTCAAATAACTATGACTACGGAGCGATGTTAATTAACTAACACACGATGTAGACATTACTTCTTGGGCTTACTTCAAAAACACACCACTTTGTATATTAAACAATGCACTGTCTAGGTCACTTACCAGTTTGAAGAACATTTTCCTTGATTTGGATTTGTGCTGCGGAACACAAGTGATAACTCGGCGTGTCCTGTTAACCACTTTATAGTGCTTCATGGAGGTCAAAGGCCTATTTTAGGTGGATCCTTCATTTCAACACGTACTACGTAAGGACTTAGATAATTTGATTATGTATAAACGTTTCGGTGTAGTATATACAAGGAAAATACTTTATAATTTCCAGAAAACGTTCTTCAAAGGTCTTTGTTTAATATGCTTTCAGATGTCTTACAGGGTCTTTAAATAATACAATGGGATTAAGGAGGTCCTTATCAGCATCTGTAGGTTGAGATATATCTTGGTAATAATAATAATAATATTTGGACATTATAACACCAATTGAACTAGCCCCTTGCTAAGTACATTTAAGACTTGTGTTAAGAGTACTAGTCAACGTATATTCTTAACTCTGCCTCCACCGGGAATCGAACCCGGAACCTAAAGATTAGCTTTTAGGCGGCTAAGCAATCGCGCCACGGAGGTCGTCGTGGTATTGTAGTTGTGTGTTTGTGAACACATATAATAATTTACTGGTTCTGGTACAAAAAGAGAATTCAAAGACAAGAGTAGTTGAAAGAGTATTAAAGCCTTAAACCGCTAAATGTGTACGTAATGTAAACTTACTGACTAACTACGTAAAAGTATAAGTACGAAAATATATGTATAACAATGATCACTTGCACCTCTAAATACCCCCAAAAGTTACGAGATATATTATATACGTACTTAGTATGTGTTTTTAATTTACGTACATAATGTACAGTCGCTAACGGTGAGGGAAAACATCGTGAGGAAACCTGTTTATCCCGCAGGGTAGGTAATAGTCAGTGCCTCTATACGGCGATACGGTTCACTACCTATCACGTTGGGTGCTGTCTATCTAGTGATACGCGGGCTTCGAATGACCCATACCTAACATGCTTTCGAATTTTCGGAGATGGACATTCAAGCCTCTGACTACCCCGCCATAATAAAAAAGGGAGGGTGAATACACAAGTCTTGAAGCGTATGTATGTATGTACTTAGTATATCCTTCATTAGAGCAAAGCGAGACGGACGAGATGTTTCTTATATCTAAAGTGATAATTATGCCAAAGGTGATCGATGGTACGCTACGTATAAGAGGTTTATCTCTAAAACGATCACAGGTTTTTAAATCATATGTTCGCATGTCATAGAAAAGGCTGTTAAGTATTTATATTTTTGACATAATTAAGCGAAAGCTCTATATAAAAATTACATTGATAAAGCGAATTAAACGTAGTCACATCATAATTCTCATATGTGATTACCAACTTAGTTAGTGTGTGGTTAGTGTCACAATGGGTAACAATTCAGACATGAGAAATAAGGCAACACAACTTGATTCACACTATATCAACTGTACACATTACTTACCACCCAGTGTGTATGGATGGTATTAGATCGAAAATAATTCGCCAAGATTGAGACCAGACGATCTATGTCTACTTCTCTGTGGGGAAACGGGCGTGCTTATTTATATGTACATATAGTACAGAGACACACACACAACTACATTCATGATTAATATATAGACCTACCTAATTAATGTATTGAATCATAAGAATTATTTTTACTCATACGTATCGAATAAATTAACGTATACACAAAAGTGTAACGTTTATAATCTAATCAGCCTACTTCCTGACATATTATAAGAGATTATAGAGGTAGTGTAAGGTTATTTGGGCGGTTGTCTTATATTCAATAAACAATGGAAGTGTGGTATCAATGTGGTCTTTTGATTGTCATCTATGTATTCTTTTGTATTGAAACATTGAAACATAACATTTTGCATATCATATTCCAATGCGTATTTTCCTAATAGATTTCACTGGCACTAGTTTCTTACGACTTCTCTTACGACATGGCGGGTTGAAAGGCAGTTAGTTACCATTCAATTTATTTCTCAGCTAAATACGAGAATCTCAGCCGAACTGGAGCAAATTGACGGTGGGCTAGTATCCTGGCACAAATATTTTTGTATCAGAAAATCATTTAAAATGGTAAAAATGTATAGATTATTCAAATATTATACAGAGAAAAAAGTTTATCCCACCGCGAGAATGTTTAAAGATCGTGAATGACTCTGAATATTGCGGATTTTCCAGGACTCGTAAAAAAGAACAAAAAAACTTCTTTGGCAATATACTTTATTTATAGATCATTTCATTATCAGTGGCCGTAATGGTAGAACTGTCGTTACACTTCATCGCAGGTAGTAAGAGTATGGGTATGGGGCGTATGAGTAGGCGGAATAGGCGAGGGGCGCTGTATAGGCAGCTGAATAGGCAACGGGCGCGCTGTAGGCGGCAGCTACGGGGGCTGTATAGGCCACGGGAGCGGTATAGGCGGCTAAGTATCCTGGTTTGGCCTTGGGTTCAGGAGCTGGTTCGCTGGCAACCAGCGCCAACAGGCAAGAGACGAAAAACTGTAAAAGAAATAAAGTCAGTAAACATAAAAAAAATTAGTATGATATTTTAAAGGAACTTTCTCGATTATGTATGTAAAAGAAATTTTATGTCACCAAAATACAAAAAAAAATTTACTCAAGTACTACAAATTCGAAATTTTAAAAAGAAATCATTAATTAACATTTTATACATTGTTTTTTGCAATACCAATCAGATCATAGATTCACTGAAATGTTTTTCTTCTTCTGAAATGTTGAGCTTCTACTTGCATCTAGAACTTCAAGAAGAATTATAATGAAGTTGTTTCCAATCTTATGGCGCATATAATACCGATATTATTACACACATAACATACCAATTTAAAGTACATTTTCCTTGAGGTTCCTTCGAGTTGATAGACACGAATGATGTTACTGGGCAATGACAATTGCATTTTATACTCTTGTTTAAAGGCCGTACCTGCTATTGAATAATTACCCGAACGCACGGTGTGAGCCTAATACTCGCAAGTAGGTGCATTAAGGGTTTTTATTGGCAGAAAATAGTGGTTTATTATACACATAAGAACGTAAAAATATTGTAAAATTTGTAAGCTCTCTATTTAAGTTGGTTATATAGTTTAATAATAATGTTATTTCAATCATTTTGAAGAATAGGTATTCATTATTACGATGAGTTCACTGTACACTAAATTAAACGTTTAATGTCTAATAATTATATTGATTTAAAAGTTGTAATTGTTGTGTATTCTAGAAACAAATCAATGCCAACATGATTCCATCACTGAAACTAAATTACCTTATAAGATGGTATGACTTCAATGTTCTGTGCACCTCAAAGGGAATTAAAGGGTGCGAATGGAAGTTTATGTGAATATATGTATAGGTAAAAAGCCAAAAGATCGTTGAATATTCTAAATAATATCTCAAAGAGCATCATTGGTGTCAATGAATGCATATCACATTCACATTAACGACTAGATCCTAATTAAGATTCAATTAACGTGTGGTACGTGAATGAGTTCCTTCGCCCGGAGAAGTTGGCCTTCGTGATATGTATAAAGTGGTAAGGTTTGTGGGAGCATCATCAATTCTCTCAGTCGTTCATCACCGACAACAACAATCACCATGTACAAACTTGTAAGTGTAAACAAATTAGACTGTGACTTGTGACTTAGATCAACTTTAGTGATTTTCTACGAATGTAAAGGGTGCATATATCGCATCAGGAAGTTATGATCGTGATCTGTTTTAAAATAACAACAGGAAGATACTGGACTGATCATCAGATAGCTAATACTTTTATTATTGATAATAAGGGAGGTTCAAATTTCTCATATCTGGACATAATACAGAAGTTGTGAAGATAACAAGTGTAATGTTACAGGGTACTTTCTCCAAAAGTGGATTAGTGACTACGATAGTCGGTACGATAACGTGATAACGAGTACGATAGATGATAATTGATACAAATTGAGTTGTACTAATCCTAATACTTGTTTCAGATCGTTCTCGCTTGCTTGGTGGCGCTGGCGTGCTGCGAGCCAGCCCCTGAGCCTAAGGCTAAGGCGGGCGTGCTGGCCGCGTACACTGCACCCGTGGCGTACACCGCGCCCGTAGCTGCAGCCTACGCCGCCCCCGTCGCCTACTCCGCCGCGTACACCGCTCCACTCGCATACTCGCCATACACATACGCCGCGCCTTACCCCTACTCTTACTACCTGCGTTGAAGACTTGACTCACGATAAATATGATGGACATAAGTTGATGCCGACGAAATATATGCTGTGAACTACTATTATCTGTTTTTATTTAGCAAGTAAATCTAACATTAAACCGCAAAATCATTATAAAGTCTGGACACTTCGAAATGACTTTATAAGGACCTTTATACACGTTCCCATACATAGTCTGTGTTATTTATATGTTTCTTCGTTCGTACCCTTTCGTCATTAGGTTAAATATTGTAATATCGACTGAGCTTACAGAAAGTTCAACGCGTTTAAGGCGGGCCGATGCCCCCTGATAAGCATTGACACTGTAAGCTAATGAAAGAAGCCAAGAATAGACTATAGTAGCTCTACATTATCGTTATCTACAATGGACTTTCCTATGAAAATTAAAATATCTTGAAGACGAGACAAAACAAACAGCGTAACAAGGTAAGCGCAGGTTATTCACCGACAATTATACGTAAATATAACACTCTCACTTATTATTTTTTGTCTTTGTATTCCAAGAACATGAATACTAGAGAATATTAGTAAATGTCTCATGCATTTTATTCTCAACGTACTTCGTCAAGCCAAACACTATGTAGAAGGTTCCTGATATGACTCTCGATGGAAGTAGATTTAAATATACGGCTCCTACTCTGTTTTGTCTTGTCGTAGCTATGTTACAATCCAAAAATGCTTCATCGTTATATTTATTTCATTTTGAAAAGATGGACTTCTTTGTATGAGAGTAACTATGATCACATTTAAAAAAAATAAGTGACGCCGATATTAAAATTTTACATTTAATTTTTTTTTTCTTGTTATGGATACTCTCAGTTTTCAATGCTAACACTAAAATATTAATACAAAAAATATTAATTAAATTCGAGTACTTCTTGGTCAAGACAGTTGTAAAGTCGGTTTGTTCTCAAATGAAGCAAGTAATTATAATGATCATGAATTGCTATCATTTACTTAGCACGGAATACGAACGAGGATAACAACTTATTAATTAATAACTGTTAAGTGCACAGAAACAAAATATATAGAAGAGTACTTTTATAAATATTCTTCACTTTACAAGGGTGTGAAATACGATATATTACACATACAGATTATTTCAATAAGTATTAAATCCCTGATACTAATATTAAGAGGAACCAGGGAATTACGTCTTCAAGGTTATGACAAACATATTATATGTTATGTAGACATTATGCATACATTACTTTATGACTGTAGAAATAATGATGATGGTAGGTAAGCTATCGTCAAAATAGAAGAAATATATTTGTCAGCTCTAACATCATAGTGCAACAGCTGGTTACAGAATATTTATTTCAATATTCTCATCAAACACAACATCTACATAATTAAGGAACAGTCAATGTCAAACATTATAATTATTGATACTGATAACAACCTAACCATTTTTTAGTACAAGACTCCAATTAGATAAGACAACATAAAGCTTAATATACGTCGCCTAGGTAAGACGTAGTTACTGCATTACTTTGAATTTTACAACAAAGTGTGATCAAAGTCACCGCTTTAAATAGCTAGATTGAACTTTTTTATACACGGTATCTGTAATACACGTATTTCAATTGAAGCATGAAGGTCACAATCGATATAATCACAATAGCACTTATTTCAATAAATATGTATTAACTGCTGACTACCGGCAAATAAGTTATGTACGTAATAAGTACTGATAATAATAGTCATCATTGTAATATATGATCTTATATTAAGAGTTCTACCCCAGTTGACAGTTCTGTTGGATAAATAACGAGGAGAACATCACGAAAAGGATTGATTGAGGAGAACGCCTATGCTCTGGTCGTAATTGTTTTATGAAGATAGTAAATAAAAAAGAAATATACTTTTATGTTACCTGTAACTTTTTGAAAAAGCAAAAGCCAACATTTCCCATAGGATATTTAACTTTTCGTTGCATTTATACTCGTATAACCTCTAATTAATTTCCTGGGACGTAAAAAGAATGGTAACTAGCTGCCGCTCTTTCCGGTATGTCGTGGGAGGCGACTAAGGGACAAGGGGATAAATCGAGTCTATTGGGCGATATGCTAGCTACTGCCAGTTTTCCATTATGACATCGCAAACCCAATATTCATGCTAAAAATAACCTAGGAGATATTATATCTCCAAGGTTTTGTCCACCCAGAAATAGCATTACGGGACGCGAATGTATAATGTAGGTTATACTCGTAGAACATTTAATATAATAATAGCAATAACACATACGTAATACGTATTCCCGTTCTGAACATAGAAACTATTAGAAGACATAACAATCCAAATCACATATTGATACCATAAATACATGTTTACATAAATAAATCAGCGTAGGTGGTTGCATAACAACAACAAACTAACAATGTATTATGTATATAATTATGTATAATTGGCATTTGTTACATATTAAATTACTTGCATTAATAATACAAGAACACGATTAAGTGGACGGGTTTAAGTAATCAACGTTATTGACTAATACCTTTACGCATAAGATGAATAAAGTACATCTGCATTGGTTACTACGCGATTCTTGACTTTATTACGTGACATAAAAGCGTACATACAACGGAATAAAGTTTAATAAAGAATTATAAGAATAAATTTTATGAAAACATTCCTATGTTAGCTGAGACGTTGAAAAAACAAGATCTAACTTGCTTATTTCCCGGCGAGGTTGTGGTAAAAAGTTATTAAAAATCCCTTATTTCTTAATTAATTAATTGGTCGCTCAAATAATCTATTAGTCGTTAGGTTCGCTATTGGTCTCTGATATGTACCTATGATATGTACCTAAATTAATACTGAAACAATTACGATAATTTTCCAAAATTTGTAAGGGAAAAAATATATATTAGAGCTCTTGTCTACCCGAAAGTTCCGATAAACGCATTAACAATAAATTTGGGAAAACCCATCGTATCTACCTGCCGGAATAGTAATAGCATTAACACAAAGATCAGTATCTACTCGTACTACTGATTTGAAAAAAGTTGAAGTTGAAAAAAGTTTTTTGAAGATCGTATACTTAGGTTATGAGGTGAGATTTTAAAAGCATATGATATCGACTTGGCACCATTCTATTACATTAAATACACATAAGACACACTTCCGGTGAAAGGTTTAACAAAACAAATTGCTCCAAAAATTGTTAAATTAAGTTATCTGCACTCAAAATTTAAAAATAATTGGAATATGAGAACGCTATTGCCCTTAAGATATTAAAAGCTTGAACCAAGTAGTGTATTTTATTTTATTACAGCAGCGTTTATTTGGCATTGATTCTTCATACTTGATCTACACTTGAAAGATTTCAACTATTTAAAAAATAACCCGAACTTACACACTTGTCCCGGATCTTTGAAAATATGTCCGGCGCCATTAAGTTGGGCAGCCATTAAAAACTCTGTTTTGCTACATTAACCAAAATTTAAGGAGTGGCTTTATGACAATGCGCACATCCATTGTCTGACCATCGCTGGGGTCAATCCAAGTGTTGACAAGGCCGTGCGTGACCCAATTCTTAATGTGGCGAATCAAGGATCCCAGCCAACTTATCCGTTGGATCTAGTAGTTTCTTTAGATCACCATTGTATGTGCTTTGCTATATAAAGCGGAAAACTTGACCAACAAGGCATCATTTAACGCTAAGTCTTAAGCAATTGTGTATCTCTGCAATCAACCACCAACGACAACATGTTCAAATTGGTGAGTGGGCTCTTGGTTTATAGAATTTGTTGATTCTTGTGTGATATGTTTACTGGATTTGAGATCAGGTTGTGATAACTTTTTGTCTATAATGAAAATTTAACGCATTCTCTAGTTTTTCGCAGGAAATTTTATTCCAGATAAGTAATGATTAAGAAATTCACTTTTTACTTAGATTAGTTTATAATTTAATTATTTAACTTAGAGCCATAACAGAGCAGTATAACATTCAAATTATGTAAAATTTATGTAGAGAATATTGCATAGTTTAACCATAACAGAAATTTAATAAAATATGGAATTTCAATTATAAAATACCAGAGCTTATGTAAATAACAATAACATACACTGCGTTAGATATTTTGAAAAATATTTATGCAACCAAGAAACTAAATTCTTAAGTTAACTAGAACCCTAGAATTTAACTTGTAATGTCTTATATAGTATCATATGGATAGCTAGAGATATAGGGACTTATTCGACAATTGATTACCAAATTAAATTAAAAATGTATGAATGTCAATGAAGCGAAAGTGGTCTGTCAGGATCGGGACAAATGGGGATCCGTGATCTCTGCCTACCCCTCTACAGGGAATCAGGCGTGATGTGTATGTATGTATGATTACCAATCGTATATATCTTCAATCTTAACCCCAACCTGTCCAAAGACCAGTCAGGACGTAATGCATTTATAAACAATGATTTCAACACCTCAGGCTCCAGATTCGTTCCAGAGCTTCCAAACCAATGTAAATTATTAATTATTATTATTTCACAGCTTCTGCTCGTCCTCGCCGCCATGGTGGCCTTCACCGCAGCCAAGCCTTTGGTTTACACCGCTCCCCTGGCTTACACAGCACCTGTAGCCGCAGCCTACTCCGCTCCCGTAGCCTACTCCGCCTATAGCGCCTACTCTCCATACTACTCCGCATACTCATACGGTTCCCCTTACAGCGCTTACTACATCTGAGACCCCTGATTAATGCCTTCACTCGTACCTCAAGCCAAAAGTGATTTAATCTATGTTTAAGTTAATAAATGAGAACAAAGTTGTGACGTTACGATTAAATAGTTCTTTTTTTATTCCTGCTTAAACATTTTGATTAAATATTGAATTTTTCATACAATTACACTAGTTATACGTTTAATCATTAAATATCTACAAAAGTAATACGGATTAATCCCATTATGAACATACAAACACAACAATGCAATCTACAAAAGTACATTAAATTAAAAACTCATAGGATACCATAAATGCAGTTATAAATGTATACTTTTCATCACGGTAACACTCGACTTAAATTCACTCATGTTAATGTTTTTCATCAGTCTATCAATTAGCCTCTCTTATTCAAATCACCGAAGCATAACTAGAACTTTTCTATACAATTCTTTACGTTATTCCATTGTATCATTTAAAAGTATTATTAATTTTGACACAATTTTGAGTGAAGATGGAATATTTTAGAAATGGTTGAATCCAGTCTAGGCAACAATGCTTGTTTACTGATTAAATTCTATTGAATTACTCAGAATTTCAATTCTAAATTACCTATAACATTGTTGTGCGTGAGGCCTGAGCCTAATTATGAGATATACGATTATTATCATATTTCTTTCGTCCTGTTGCAAATGGTAAAAATATATAATAATGCTTACATGACAAAGTGACACTTTCACCACCATAAACACTTGCTGGGTAGTCAGAGGTTCATGTGTCTACTTCGCAACTGCGGAGGTAGTAAAAATAATAATAAACAATATGTGCTTGTGTATTCTAACAAGTATACGTACAAATAAATATTTACACAATAACTTTAGTCCTAAAATAAATCTGCTCTTCATCTGTATACCGATAACAATAAGTAGTTGTCTGTACTTCTAACTTCTTTTTATTTATGTACTGATTATTATCTAAAGAAATGCGGCCTTTGAGTGAACGTAGTAACGATGGTTTGCCCATAGGCCTCTCACCACATTGAAAAACAGAAGGATCAAGAAGTGTTTGTTACAAAAGATCAAAAGTCAAAGTCAAATGTTTTTATTCAACATAAGTACAAGTACAGTACATTCATTGAAAGTCAAAATACAGAGTGTACATTCATTGATATAAATAATAATTGTGTATATTACGCACATATACTCTGACATTCTTCAGTCCATTTATTTGTGAACAGATAGTAGACAACACATATTCCCAGTTGTAAGGTATGGTATTCCATTTACTCCTAATATCGAATAAAAAATGCAGAGATGAAAAGCAGTTCTATTTAAGTCACAGGTATCACGAGATTATTAGATTTATAATAACCATTTAAAACAATGCCACCGCATTGATTGATTTAACGCAAATGAGATTGAATTTGTAAAGGCATTAATTGAACTAATAATATGAACACTGTGCAATGTAACACGTGACGTTATTCCAGATTGTTTTGTCAAAAGGCTATTTCGTAAGAATCAACTAGGTAACAGTCCCTTTTGTTACGATCCAACAATATGAATAGAAGTCTTTATAATCACGTAAACATTAAATGAAAGTAGCTTTGTAACAAAGGAATACTTTCCAAATGAAAAAGAACCTACTAAAGCCTCTTTCGCATTTCCTAATCCTCGGAAAACATGCCACTATAAGAAAAACAAGAATCAATAAGTATGTTAAAAGAAAAAAGGTAAAATGAGAAGAAACATTTATTCGTAACTTTGAGATATGACTTAAAAACATTCTTTTTCATTAAATTAGCAGCTACATAACGGTTTTACTTTTCACAAATTACACACACAAACGTACATCACACATACGTAATTAAAGATATAGCCTACATAATATACTGCGTATAATCAAAATAATAAACTAATGAAAACTAAGTTGGATGTGACTATATTAGTTTTAGATTAGTTCAGATTTTGTAGGAATGTCGGTACTTGTATTATCACAAGTTAAAAAACTTTAATAGAGTTCTTCCTTGAGCTTAAAATAATAGTCAGTAACCAATATCACCCTTATCACTTATCGTTCTGGCTATACCGAAACCCGAAACGTAGCGCAAAAGATTTAAAAATACTGAGGAAATGGAATGAAATTTTTTAAACTGGCCTTATAATTTTTGTTTACTAATATTTTATCTCTTTTCTTTGGAGAGTTCGGAAATTATAAAGATGAAACTTCTAAATACAAGTCTTGTAAGTAAAGTAAAATATGTGTAATAAATTTGCTAATTATGTTTTATTTCAAGAACAATACTACAACGTACAAAACTTAACCTTCTTCTTTGTGTTTGATATAATGTCTTGAATACAAGAGTGCACTCACTTGCTATTCATAGTATGACGCTTTGCACATACGCTCTACTTTCATCGTACATTGCGACTGTACAAATTTCGGTAAATTCCCAAGAGCATCTTTCATTACAAGACTTTAGTTTAGTATTCCTAAGATAGACTAGTGCTCCTTTTAGGTCGAAATAATAATATTGATCGTCCCATCACGCACGCATCCAATGTCAGAGGTAAAGTTGCACAATCGAACCCCTGAATTGCTAGTATAAATACCTCGTAATGAAATGCAGTCATCAGATCTACATTCATCTTCGACTTAAGAAGAACAAAAACAATCAACATGTTCAAAATTGTGAGTAAATAAGATTGGAATATTCAAAATGTAGTGTACCTATGATTTTGTATAAGCGTTACTGCATAATAATGATAGTAATTTGGTATTATGATTAGTCTAATGGAAGGGATTCTTTATTCAGATAAGTAGACTTATTTTACAAACAAGATTCTCTTAGTTTTCCTTTGAGATACATCCAACATCTGCGCTTTCGGTAATAACCAATCCTATCTAACATGGCCATTCATGTGTATACAAATCGCACAACAAAAAGATTTAGCCAAGAAATTAATGTATTAAATAGGAACGAATCTTCTTATGGTCTTATTATTTTATTTCAGGTCGCCATTTTGTCAGCCCTCATCGTCATGGCTTCAGCCAAGCCCGCCGTGATCGCAGAGCCCGTAGTCGCGGTGGCTCCTGCTCCAGTAGTCACAGCCACCAGCTCCCAGTATTACCATAGAATCAACAGTGGCCTCGCAGCTTATGTGGCGGCTCCAGCGGCCTATGTAGCACCAGCAGCACCCGTCGTAGCCAGCCCATACGTCGCCGCCCCGTACGTGGCTGCAAGCGCCCCTATCGTTGCCTTTTAATCTTACCCAACTGACTGACAGATTGTAACATGACTGAGTATTTAATAAATGAATGTGATACTTTATGTTTGAATTATTATTTTGATATGCTAGATTTATTATTGGTTACTATAGTATTTGTATGTTATCACATAAAATATGGTGGAGAACTTATGGGTTTTACAGTCATATTTTACCAAAGTTTATAGCCAGCACTTAGTAGCTAGATACGAGTACATCATAATATGAATAAGGATCTGATCCCCCTGTAAGGACAGAGGCGCGATTTGTAGGAGCTTATGGTGTATTCCACAATAATATTTGTAATATTCACATATTATGATTGGGAACCTTTTGGTAATAAAGCTAAGGGATTCTGTCCCAACATCCACTTCAAAAGATTAGCCAATGCTCATTTGACTATTGCATGATGAAAACTGTTTGCATCATTGCTCTAAATGTTGGTTCCCTTGAAATACACTATATTCCTTATCATGCGCATCGCTTGATCATTGCGCAACGCTTTACGTGCTTCAACTGACCAAACAATGGCTTTAAGTTTTTTTAAAGCATGTCGTGATTACTAATTCTACTAAAAATTCTGTCGCAGCTACAAGTTCGCAAATAAGGCGCTGTAAGTACTACGTAACATATCGCCAATTGTAGCATAGTTACGTAATTGAGTTGATAACAAAAGAAAATTACTGATTCTTATCTCCAAAATATTCATTAAAAAGTAGGTACATAATATTGAATCTTCAATGTGACTTTATTGGTCTACATGTGCAGGTGCATTTTCTGTTAAAAGGAATGATATTACGTATTCTCTGGTATAATTATTCCTAGAATTGACGTCTTTACGAAAACTTGATAAGCCTTTTTAATGCTATTACCAATGTACATTAACTTCTTAATGCATTTCGCTTTGCAAATTTTAAGATTTCACAAACAAGTTGTTTATTTAAACTACTCACAACTTTAAATACGTCTCAGTACAGCTATTATCGTGATACGAAAATCCATAAAATATTTTCATTGTCATGAATATTACACAACGGTTAATCTGTATAAGCCAACACTGATTAAAATTCAATATTTTCTAATTGTTATTCAAGTTCAAAGTCAACTGAAAGTCTAGATCTTGTTAGGTAATACACAACATTCCAATTTGATGTTATGACGAGACTCTTAACGCAGTCTGAAGTGAGATAAGATTTTGATTGATTAGTTTCATAACACCCAAAACTTTTAACTAGGCTAGAAAATTGCTGGAAACGATTGGTTTGGAATTCGAGTGTCTATTCATACGTACTAGATAAATAATGAACAAGATAGATAGATAAAGAAGACTTATTTAATAATATTAATTATTTCTATGAATGCTCTTTGTAGGTTTGTGTCCATTTGGTATACAATCGAGGCTATTTGATGTTCCTGCGGGGTTTTGTATGCACTGCGATTGAAGCATACTCGTTGCTATGCATTTCTTGTAGGCGTTTAGTTAACGAAATAATGAATAGTACTATTACTTATGGTTTCATTACGACAGCATGTAGTGAAATAGTTATATAAATGTTTATTACCATCATGATATATATTTGGAAAAAGACTTTTTTTGCATTAGTGACAGTCAAAATTTTCAAATATTGATTATATACAATTAAATAATTATTAAATATTACCTACTCGTGTTTATGTTATTTTCCGTAATAAAAATGAATAAGTAGTAGTTGTTTTAAAACATGCAAATGTAAGCAAATGTTACTCTATCACTTATTGGTACGCGATTACGAGTGTGAGTCAACAGACGACTCGATTTCGGGGTATTGATATTCTTTCATCGTAATATCAATACAATTTGAGCGTCTATCAAAGTCCGGTCCCTACCATAAAACCATTAGGTATTCCATGACAACTACTCGTTGCCTCACCACAATGCAAAATTCGTCACGTTATAAAAGTGTGGATATCATAGAGTGTACCACATAGTGTTATAGCCTGTCCGAGTGACTGTTTACACGACAATGATATCTGAAGTATGTGTATTAAATAAATAAATATAAGACTACCGTGCTTCCGATTTCTGTTTTAACCATAATATTTCCCTCGTTATTTTTCAGTTGCTTGTCCTGTGTACAGTATGTGTCGTGGCACGCTCATCCGGAATAGTGGTAGCTGACCCTGCCCAGCAAGTAGTTATGCAGCCTCCTCCGACCGTCGTAGCCTCCAGTTCCCAGTACTTTGAACGGACATTCAACCACCTGGTGCCCAACCCCGTAGAAGTTCCCGTGATACCAGCACCACCTGTTCTGGTCCCTGCAGCTACAGGCTTCGTCACTCCTGCAACTCAACCAACAACAGTTCCAAATCCAACTCAAGATCCTGATGATACTCAAAGTTTTGCTTTCGCTGTAGCAACGGCGCAAGCAGCTCCTGTTGCTACCATTCTGTTACCACCTTCACCGTTTGTCCACCCTCCTGCCTTTGGTTTCTTGGCTCTGCCACCAGCGAACGCAATACCTACAGAGACAAAGCCTAGAGATCCGGAACCAACAACCACTACGACTAAGCCAGAGGTACAACAGACAGAAAATGCTTCCTTTGAGAGCAACGGTTTCCTACAGGGTTTGCCATCTGATGAACTTGCGGCTTTTAAGCAATACTCTGCACCTGTACCATCTCATCAACCATCTACTCATCCAGAAAAGATCAAGACGACCGTAGAAGTCATCCCTGTGCCTCTAACCTACATGGCTCCTCCACAGCAGCAATACCAACATTATAAGCACAAAGAACCATTAAAAACTTACAAGCCATCTAAAATTGTTATCAGGCCTATAATCAAAGTGATCAGACTGAAGCCATCGCGGGTTAAGTTACATAAAATTCATGCAGTAAAACTCCGCAAGCCAGTGAAGTATGTTAATTCATATAATGAGCCAATCAGACATAATAAATTTCCAAAACATTCGCTGTATAAATGATTTTGCCTATTCTAAATCGGATCGGTATCAACAGGTTGAAACGTTGTTCTAGTTGTAAATACATGTGTTGATGATAGTTATTTATTTTAATAATAAAGATTCTTTTGTAGAAACTCGTTTATAATTTAGTACCCATAAAATACTCATAGATCAGTTGGTCTCATATTTCGGTGATTGAAATTATTGTTACAAGTTTATGAACACAGATTTACACTTTAAAGTACACATCAGATGCATTGTTATTCATCATAACTTCTAGTAGCGCCACTAAAATAAGAAAAATAATTTTTACCCTGGAATAAATGAGACGTAAAAGTTTTGTCATGATGGTTCGAGATCTCGGACAATAGTCTCAGTCATAGAGAGGTCAATAAATGTATATGTGTTATATGTGTTTATTACATACTTATGATTACCATGATTCCAGATTGGGTAAACAGATCAAATTTCACCAGATAGAAAGCACTCAAATGGTTTTTCTTCACAATTGATGTGAAGTTAACCGAAATTAAACTCAGTAGAAGGAAATAACTTCATATGTAATACAATATTGTATCTGTAATACACAGATACGGACAGGGCACGTCCATGTCCCTATACGGGAGTAACGTTTAGATCCCGGAATCCCCACATTATTAGAATATTTAATGTATGTTGTCATATATTCAAAGCGAAGTTTAATTTAGGTACTTACATAGTAAACGATCATTTTGAAATAAAGTGATAATTTTAGAATATCATTCACATAACTGACTACTAACTGTGGGCATAACAAATTTAGCGAATATCAAAAGTCAATATCAAATAGTAAGATAATAATTTAGCTGCCGTCTTTGAAACATAGATAAAGATATGTATACTTATCGACTAATATCCTTTGCAGGATAGTTAGAGGTTTATGTGTCCATTTATGAAATAGTTCATATATGATCACATCGGACCCGTATTATTATAGACAGTAAGCAGCCCTTACAGCCCGCCACATGAGCGACTAAAAATTAATACCAAGAATAGGCAGGTTTTCTGACGATCTTCACCGAAGAAGTATTATTAGATAGTACGTCTAATTAATAAAAACAAATACAAAGAAGTAGGTCCAAAATTATAGAATGACAGGAGGCAAACTCATAATCCGTTTTTCTAGAAATTTATAATGCATCATAAAAACTAACCAAAAATGTACTATGTTACAATATATAAAACTGTATAAATACTGGAATTAAACCTCTTAGAAATTTTGACAACATTTGCTGAATAAAATGGTTTGCAATTTCTTTATTAATTAGTTTACACAACCGTTACGATTAGTCCCTTTAACTGAAATCAGAACTTACTTTGGAACATACACTTAAAACGTATACCACAGATAATATAATACGTATACTAATACTTATTGACCAGTGCCACAGCATGAGTCTTCAGCCAATCACAAAAAACCATGCTATGTTAACTAAATGCACATTTACGTATTTCTAATTATAAAAAAACTGGATTGCCGAAGTGCAAACACCTTTAACCTCACGTATATCTGAAATATGGATGCAACGTCTGAAAATCGTCACGTATGATAGCAATAACCATAGGTCATAGAATCAAAACCAATAATACATATGCAAAGTTAGTCCAAGGTTAACCAAGGACTGTTCCACCATGTAGAACTAAGGTCCTTGGCCAAACATATCGGTATACTATAATTATATTTATGTATAAAAGTTACCCTCATTTTGGGTTAGTGGTGACCATGAAATCGTATTTTACATTCACGTAGGGGTATAGTAACTTAATATGTAAAATTTTTAATACCTTAAGAAAAACAATTTCACAATCTTATATGAAGCTAAATTTACTATTCATTAAACCAAGTCTTGTAATCTTTCCCCGAACCTCTTTTTTAATTTAAACTTACTCAACCAATTCAAATACTTGTCATTCACAAGATCGCTTACCGTTTCGCAAAACTGTGCTCATAAAGTATACACACTCAGTCTGAATGAAAATGTAGTTTACGTACTACTTTTCTACTGGCATCTGATTCAATTCTCGGTTGACAAAACGAAGCCCCTTGCGATGGCCGGTCTAGCAAAGGCGTATTTGCATGCTGCGTTGTGCAACGCGACCCAAGGTGAATCCTGCTATGTATAAAAGCTATTGTGCACAACTGAGCATCATCATACCAACCTCTCTTCACTCGAAGAAAACAACAACCACACTACTTCAAAATGTACAAAGCTGTAAGTTACCATCATCTATCTTCAACCGCCTTATTCATCTCATAACTTGGCGACGGAAAAAAGATATGAACTCGATTTTAATATCAACGTTTTATTTCCAGATCGTCTTTCTCGCTGCAATTGCCATGGCTGTGGCCAAGCCCAGCATAGCTCCAGCTGCCCTGGTAGCACCAGCGCCGCTCGTAGCACCAGCACCCGTAGTCGCAGCCCCCGCTCCCTTCGTTACGGCCACCAGCTCCCAGTACGTAGCACGCAACTACAACGCTCTAGTTCCTGCCCCGGTTGTCGCTGCACCTGTAGTCGCTCCTGCACCTCTCGTAGCACCTGCTGCCAGATTCGTAGCACCAGCCCCGGTGGTGGCACCGGCAGCAGCTCCAATAGTGGCCGCTCCAGCCCCGTATGTACCTGCCGCGAGATACCTGGCTGCTCCAGCGAGAATCGTGGCTCCAGCGCCCTACGCTCCCTTCGCACCTTACGTGGCCCCCTCAGCTTATAGCGCCCCTGTGTACGCCTGGTAATTGCGATGGATGAAGACTGATATTTTTGTACTTTTCTTATAGCCAAAATATACTATTTCTACTAAAAAGATCTTTATTTTTATCTCTATATGCACCATTCTTATTCATAATATTAGATGAGCCAAACTTATCTGTTACCCGAATGCCAGTGTTTGTAACTGGTGATATGGCTTACCACCTGTCACATTTAGTCCTATTTGGTCAGGACGAGGCTTTAACCTCTGACTATCCCACAAGGGTTAATGGTTATACTCGTATAAGTGTATGCTTTGATTGCTTTTTTCTTAACTATAGTCCAGAAGAGATTATTTACTCTGAAAACTAGTTAAAAAGGATCCCTAGCCTATTCCTAAAAACTACGTCCATTAACACCTCTTATGACATGGCAGAAATTATTGTAGAAATACAGAATATATAATATAGTAGTCAATGGGTGATATAAACGAAACCTTGTAATAATAGTAATACACTTTTTGTCATCAACTTAAGATATACGTTAAGTTTCTATTAATTTAATTTAATTGTTTTTAATAATCTATTAATCATGATGTTTGATGATTTGATTATATATAATAGTTCACAATCTAGCTAACATAGCTTTAATGTTTTACAGCTATTCCTTAACTCGTCGATTTAAGTATCTGTGCTACCAAAGTTCGGCTTACGTTAGTAAAATATGATTGGAGAACTACAAAATCATATTAAGTTGTTATGTATTTCTATACACTCCAAATAAACATAATCTTCAAGATACATATCTTAGTCGTTACGTGTAGAGGAGTGAGGTATTTGTGTGTCCTATCGTCTGGACGCGACCTTATTGTTAATATATTCTATTTATATTTAGTATTTATTTTATGAGCTAAGCGGAAAACGGAAAAGTATTGTTTTAATAATTAGGTACATTTAAGATAAAACACAAAATGCGTTCTTGTAAATCATTCACAAAAATATTCTTATATCTAGAATATAGAATAGAATAGAAGTATACAATTCACTTATGTCTCTAGAGAATTATATCTTCCCGTTTATTATAATATTTACAAGTAATATTTTATATGACTGTCCAATTTACACATTATGTTTAACTATTGTACGTATTCAAACTTGATTGAATGAAATATTTTTTGTAGTAATGTTCTTCGTTCAATTATAAATTTTAAATATTTTAATAGCTGGCCAATGTATGACAGGAATATATAATGCGGCACTTAAAAGTGGACTAGAATTCTCTCAAGAAGTACCATTTTTAAACATAAACCCTACACACGTACAAATTATCCACTATCAAACTATTAATCTAAAAGATGGTTCTATCTTTCTTTTGCATTAGCAAGAAGAATAATTTTAGTATTAGTGTAAGTGACTATCTGAGAAAATGGAGTTATGACTCTGTGCCGAAGCTGTCTTGTAATAATAAGACTTCGACAATGTGTTCAGTGAGGGAAAACATCGTGTCTATTCTTTGGACTCTCCAGTGTAACGAGGGCTATGAGAGATAGACAATAATGATTAAAAACTGATAACCCCGAAAGAATAACTGGCCGTGAAGTATGTGATTACAACAAGCCATAAATTCTCTGACCCTGACAAGAGGTACCATTTCATCAAACGCTACTATAGACACGGCCACACTGCAAAATAACATTATGTAACTTTCATTATCGTGCGACACATTCGGTCATCGTGTCCTGTCAAAGGAAAGTGAAACCGCTCCTTGTCATACATAGAGGTGCCGCTTGCAACAGTATTAACTATATAACGAACCCAATTATATTCATGAAGTCACTCCTTGATTGACACTCGACCTCAACAGTTGTCGAATAAGTTATCAAAATGGCACTTCCTAGACTCGTGAGTATACATTCATAATAACTAACCAACAAATGGGTCATCTATATTTACCCATCACTTAAATTATACAATTTCTTTACAGATTGCATCCCTCGTCGCCCTTGCAGTGAGCTGCAGCGCTAGCGGAGTAGGACATTTAGTGCCAGCAGTGCGATCGTTACCCCTAGTGAGATACGCACCCTTCTACAATTTCCCTAGCGTAGTACGATCGATCCATGCTATATCCCCAGGATTCCCAGCTGTAGCACCGGCGTTCCCTGCACCAGTGTTGCCGGCTCCCGCGCCTTTGTTACCAGCCCCGGCGCCTTTGTTACCAGCCCCGGCTCCAGTTTTCCCAGCACCCGCTCCTTTGTTCCCCGCACCTGTGTTCCCGCCTGCAGCCCCAGTGTTTGCTCCACCCCCACCAGCTTATCCCGTATTCCCACCAGCACCAATCCTTGCTAGGGCACCATTGCCGGCCCCAGCTGTTCCATTCTCACCAATAGTGAGAGCAGTGGCTCCCTTACCACCACCTGGTTTCCCAGTAGCTCCCGTGGCTCCGGCTCCAATTTTCAACCCTGCTTTCTCGGCGCCAACGATAGCTTTAGCAAAAGCGCTACCCCATTACGCTAACCATGTGCAAGTGCCGGCGCCCCTCATAAGACAAGCCTGGTAGTTGAGTGTTGTGTTTGTTAACTAGGCTATTTCGTTATTTTTAATACTGTTTGTTATAATGAATTTTGATACCCTATTTAAATAAATACTTTTACGAATTAGCTGTTTGTTATTTATTGCCACACTCCAATTCTTATTAAAACATAAGTTGTAGGAAAACACGTTGTATAGAACACTAACAATAAAAGCAAACATCTACTACTTGTACATTCCCTTCTACACTTTTGGCTACTAAATATACATAATTAAGCCAAAGCAGCAAAATATTGTTTACAAATGTTACTCGCAATTCCATTCAGTTCAGTTCATTATTTTATATATAAGGTTCAATTTGCAGCACATTGATTATATAAATCACACAAAACATTATAAGGTATGTTATGTTGTGGCATCGAATAAAATGTTAATAAATTAAAAGAAGATACTTCGGGTAGTCAAAAGTTTAATTTTTCACCTTCAGGGCCGACTAATCTATGATGAACTCATAAACGGCTGATTTCCAAGTAATAAACACGTTTGTCACAAAGTTTATAAACACTTGCACAGAAATACTTTTGAATATTTTTTTTTAATACTAACACATTGATCAACCATTAAGATTTTATTTTTACATACATACATACACATCACGCCTGATTCCCTGTAGAGGGGTAGGCAGAGATCACGGATCCCCATTTGTCCCGATCCTGACAGAACACTTTCGCTTCATTGACATTCATACATCTTCTCATACACTCTCGGCGGTTATAGGTACACCTAACGTCATATTAGTACATATTTTATTTTTATTATCACTTTATTCATTCGTTCACTTGCTCACTATCATTTGGCAGTTAGCTGACTCGTATTGAACTTGAATTACTGTTGTGTGGTGAGTAAACTTCAGGTGAGCTCCACAAAGTAATAAGACTGTCTTGGGTCAAAGCTATCAAAATTCGTTAGATATAAACCATAATTAAAAAAAACTTTCATTATCTACACACTATATTCACTGTTTAGCAACATGCATTATTCATTTGGTTATGGGAAATAATACAAATATCACCATCTCATCTTTATTTTTTATTAAGGGAGCATAATTATCTTGCATTTAATTACGTTATCTGTGTATTGCAAGGTTTATAAAAGGTAGGTACTGTAAAGATTACAATTAATGTAAATATAATGAAAACTGATGCTTATCTAGCAGCATATCTAAATCTAATGAAATGGGTCCATGCCCAAAAAAAATATATCTTTTCACTAATCTATAATTTTTGCGTGATTCTCTATCGGTAAACAATCTTTATCTATGTTCGTTATACGTATTGAAATGCAGACTTTGTATTATGTTTACGATCAGGAATAGTAATTAAAAAAGAATTTAAAAAACAATTTTATTATCAAACAGAAATACAATTTATTAAATTACTTACGTACATAATAACAATTTTCATAACATATTTTCTCTTATTATAACTATCTCACAAACGTCGGAACAAATCCAAAAGGACTCCTGATTAATGGAGCCGACGGAGCGTAAGGGTTAAAAAAGGGTGAGTATGGACCAATAGGACCTGGTTCAGCAATTGGTGCATTCAATGGTGCTGGAATAGGCTCCCCTTGGTACGGTGAGACTGCTGCATATGGTGGGAAAGCAGCCAGCGGCGCCGGTAGTGGGCCAGCAATGAATGGGCTTAGAGCCCGGTTGAAGTAGTTGACTTGTGAAGCGTAAGGGAGGACGTTCTGGGGAACAGTATGAGCGTATCCAACTTGTGCTGGTACGGCAGGTACGACGGTAGATGTCACTACTGCGAAGAGTGCAGCGCAGCATATCTGAAAGATTAAGGAAATTTATTATGTACGTATTTTACTACGATATGCAGGTTTAAAGATGACAAAATGTACCCTTAATATATGCTACGTACTTATAGTTTCAGCATGTTAGCAATTTTTTCATTCTAAATATTACAAGTATAAAGATATCCGAGGAACCCAAATACAACATTTAATGAGTTTTTTTTATTTTAGACTTTATTGGGACAACTATTTTCAAAATAAACAAACATATTATGCAAATAAACTTACATATTTCATAGCGAACATTTTGGCGATAGAACCAGTAGTCAGAAAGAGTGAAAAAAGTAAAGTGCGATAAAAAGAAAATTACCATCCTTTTTATACACAACTTGTAATGTTATTCCATTTACGTACGGTGCCGGTGGTATAATCATCTGCGGAATTACGTCGGTTCATTTGGGATTCGAAGAGTATCACGTAAAGAGAATTGGGAAGTTGACATACTAATTCCCACTTTACAGAACAATTTTAGCTGCTTGATCGTTGCTAATAACAAAATGTTAGAAATTGTATTAAATGTTGTATCATGAACCGTTCATACATACTTGGTAACCGTTAACGGATCAACAAAAACACGAACTGTTATCAAAGTTTTTAAAATATTATATAGGATTTAACATTCCGTGGCTATAGAACGGATAAGCATACAGTGTATTTATATAATATTTCTGTTATATTTGCTTTTCATGTAGCTAAGTCTCTCATTCTCACAAGAAAAACATTTCATTGCAGCATTTAATAGTAATTCTACTTAATTATAACTTAATCACACGACATTGTGATAAAGAAATAATACAAGAATTATTTATCGGACTTCTAAACTCACGTGTCGCGAAACAAATAACTCGTTACGATTAAAATTGATTTCCACCCTCAAGGCACCGATGACGCCAACACCCACTTTACAGTTTACTACAAACGAATACAATTTCATTATGGATTTTCTAAAACAAGAAAGGTCACAGCCACTGCACCCGTCGCGTGTTACGAAACCAATAGCCTCCTAAACGTGACTTTTGAATGACGTTTTTAAATCCTATTTTTAATCCCGACTGTTATTTTGATATCACATAATGTTACACAGTACAGTATATGTTTCATATCACTCAGGATATGTAATTGATATTTGCTCGGCTCATGCGGTATCAACTTTTTGGACAAAGAATATTCGATATGGCCACACCTGCAGAAAGAGCTGCAGTCGTTTAAAATCTTATTCATCAATTTATGGTTATAATGTGGGTTTGAGGAGCCAAAGAATCACTAACTCTGCAATCACGGACATGGAGAAGCAAACACTACAAGGGGTAAACAGTACATCAGTATATTCAACGATTTTGGATATAGAATATTGAGTAAAAATATTCATTTATTCACAATTGAATCTCTTTCATGGTGGACAGAACCATAAAAACACGACTATGTCACTTTTGGCATGCATATTGGGGTTGTGATGTCATATGATATACTAATATTTTATAAATACGAGTATCACTACTTTAGCCTTACGAAGCCCACTACTTCGGTGATTTACATACACATGCATGTGAAATAAAGATACAAAAGTCTTTTTTTATTTGTCACACATTCAGCAAAACTACACGGGGTAATTGCTAACCATGACTTTACCTAACAAACAGTGAGTTGCACAAAAGTAACAGTGAAACTGGGCATTGCGTGCCCCGAATACTAAGGAGGCAGGCCGCGGTGACGTAGGGTCGCAACGAACACTGATTGAGGTCCTGCACATCACCGTATTGCCCAATAAGAAAGACGGCGAGTATATAACCAGAATTGGGTCCCAAGACAATACAGTCTACTTGCACTTACTCCTACAGCACTGCTAGCAGTCACAACTGAGCATAATGATCGCCAAATTCTTAGTAAGTTCCTTTCTAGTGTTGTCATTTTGTGGGTGGTATGAGTGTATGTATAAGCTAGAGAGCTATCTATAGGATATACTAATATTATATAGGATGAAAAGATAAATATTGAAGTCTCAATTTAATGTATGATGCATTACAGCATGAATTATTTCCTCATGTTTTTAATAAGCCTTTTTTTCAATACATAAACATGCTGTCTTACATTCTGATTTGTCGTTGGAGGTGGCTTATTGGGTAAGGGTTAATATAATATATTAGGCGATGGACTAACTAGCAATTACAAACATTTGAGGAGCTCTTTATTCCAAGTTCTGTCTACTTGACATGCGATTAAAGACTTAATAACATAGGAGTATATGTATTTATTGTGTCTTCCAGGCTTTCCTCTCCATGGCTGTGGCCTTCTCCAACGCCGGCGTCATTCCCTTCGCGGCCGCTCCAGCAGCCGTTGTGGCCCCAGCGGCCTATGCCGTAGCGCCTTATGCCAGCTCATTTTCTGCTCACACCGTCAACCATGCAGTAGCGACACCTGTTGTTGCACCAGCACCACTAGTTGCTAGAGCTGCTCCGTTGGTGGCGCCAGCAGCTCCGATAGTGGCCCCAGCTGCACCATACGTGGCCCCGGCTGCTCCCCTAGTGGCTCCGGCTCCGATCTTCCCAGCAGCTAGATACTTCTCCTCACCCTACTTCTTGTGAGAAATGAAAGCGTTTGAACTTGGTTGATCTTGATATGTGACTTGCTCAATTGTCCTAAGTTTTTATTTAGTCATTTTTAATATAATTGTTCTTTATTATAATGTGATGGTGTTTCTTTATCAATAAAAAAATCCTTTAGCTATAATAAAAAGACATGTAATGTACATAATCTCGCAGGCAAGAAATAGGGTTGCGAGTCTGTCTTAGAACACAAAGACTACCACCAAAGACTATGTGTACTCCTGCCAAAAAGAAGTTTGTGTTATCTTAAAACCCAAGTCCGTTGAAAGTATTGCAGCACACTGTGCCATACTCTGGCCATTACGAGTACAAGTACGAGTAATGTCGTTATAATGGTTACGTTAGCAACGAACGTGTGCGACATTGACCTCCTGAAAGTGGAACAGAAATATGTTATTCGCTCTTTTTACGACTATATTAGATTCTCTATGAAATGTAAAAATATTTTTTATGTAATATTTTGGACCGTAAATTTTTGGCGTATTTGTAGTTTAAAAAGGCCGTATCATATTGAGGTTATGGTTATAAGGCTTAATAATATAGCTTTATAATAGGCTTAATATGATAGCCTTAGTCTTTCCTAAAATTCTATCAACATAAAAACTAAATTTTCGGATAAATAAATATATATCATATATATTTTTTATATTCATTTCTTAAGATATTGATTAGCTTATGTTACCAGATTACATGACATTATTTTCGTAGGTAAGTGTCACATATGGCATTACAAAATAACAAGTTAACCTACTCGAGCATTAAAATAATTATAGAGCAGGTTTATCGTAAAGGTAGTCCTTTTAATCATGGAGACCGATTTGAACTGATAACGAGCAAAACAGCCTACAGAATGATTACTCGTACCTAATCCACCCGAGGCAGATTAATTTATAACTGTTTTAAGAATTTAGGTTTCAATGTTTACGGTTATTTGCAGACCATTTAAGGGAAAGAAAACATGGTAAAGAAGCCGACATATAGGTTACACTTTATTCGGAAGCAATACGTCACAGAACATGTTGTAAAGTTTGTGAGCTCTGCGTTACTAGTGCAGCTGAATGTTTAAATTTTCACGTATCGAAGATTTTGCTATAAATAATAAATGTGTATATTAGTTATACATAAAATCTACTCTCAATTGACTGCACATTTCATAGTACTATTCACCTTTCGTCTAATTTTAAATTCTTATTCAATTCTCACTATACTAAGATTCTGTTTCAGTTACAGCCGTGTCAGTCATATGACCAAGTGTTGTGATATGGATACTCCTAATATCATCTATCAATAATGACCTGCTTTAGGCGAACGTTACGCCCGTTAACAGCCGGTACTGTTACTAAGTTCATGTAACAACTAACGCAATAAACCTTGTGCATTTTCAATAACACTTTATAAAGAATTTTAATACTTGCTTGTTAAAATTTCGTTACGATATTATCAGAAAATCTAATCAAAACAGACATTTTTGTGTTAATATTTTATTTCAATTAGTTAGTTACTAAATTAACAAATTCACTAAACATCATTATCCAAAGTTTAATTCGTATTTCCATATCCTCAATATTCTACGAGTACGTAATTATGCATTTTCCTCATATCTTGTATGTGTTTATGATGTAAATAATAATAGTAATGAACTGCGAATAAAAATGTTTGCATATCTATAAGGCATCTATAGGCAATATAGGCATGTATGTATGGTTTAATGAATTTTTCTGTACATTTTCGTAATAACACATTCGTGAAATGCATCGAATACTTCGGTGAGGGAAAACGTCGTGAGAAAAAATACCTGTTTTCCGTACAGATAAAAGTTAGTGCTTGTAAATGGTGACATGGCTTACCACCTGTCACATTGAGTACTGACTATCTGATCAACACGTGGGTTCGAGGTGGCCATAAAATTAATACCTTCGAAATTGCGGGGAACGAAACCTGAACCTCTGACTACCCCGCAGGGGCTAATGGACGGAACACGTTCATCTTCCAATTACGTCGGCGTAAGAACAAACAGTAATGCCATGGCATTTGCACTTCTTGATAATCCGTCACCATGGTGATGCCAACGCCGCCAACCACAGCAACGATGAATAACGAAGTTGAAGTCCCAATATCTTCATTCTTTGTTCTTCGGTTCGTTGCAATTGAAGATCAAAATATTAATCCAAAGCGAACATATTTAGCCCCTGATTATATATCCTACCGAAAATTAATATTTGTAATTCCAACTTTTATTGAGTTGCTGACTTTGTTAACAAACCATTGACGACTAGCCCTGGGGATTTTTGTAGGAAAATGTCTTATGTGTACAATTTATCATAAAATTTTTCTCTAACCTAACGGTAAGTACGTTTATAGGTGGCACTTTTACTTAATTAACGTAATGATCCTTTGCTACTTGAATACTAATAAATAAGGAAATTCTAGAAAAAAGAATAAGGAAATCCTCATACCCGCATTAATTTATTGGCAAAGGCTATAAAGTACTAAGACTGTTCAGTAGAAACCTAAGAAGTAAGTACCTAACATATGACTTAAATTAAACTTGTGTTACATTCAACAGCATGGTACTATGAATTAATGTATGGTTGACAGCGATAAATGTAATGGTTAAACTTTATTTTATTTTAGTTATACAAAGTAAGCATAACACAATAACATAACCTCCTCATTATCATCCAAAGTTTTAACTTAGGGATTTGACTCTTTTAGTAGAGGCCATGACAGTAATCTTGACAATTTTGAAATACCATCCCATACAATTAAGATCAAGATCAAAATCCTAATTGTTTTTATCTAAAATGTGAGTTCATACTCCAAGTAGGTACATATATGTATTTATTGCTTCAAAAAAAAAAAAATTATATTTGGCACTAAAGCGATGCTGATGGAGAAGGGCTACTACACCGTTAAAGACTATATAAATGATGTTTTGTGACGTTTCATTTTTGTGTGATCATGGCTTCACGTTCCGGTTCTTATTGGGACTCTCCTTAAATTTGTTATTAAACACTATTTGTTGGATGTGAAGCTTTGATCATGTTCTAATGAATTATGTATTTTTCAATTTAATGTACACATTGTCTGCAGAGTTTCTTGGCATTTCTTCTCTGCAGAGTTTGACTTTACGAAGTGCCATTAGTTTTAGTTTTATTAATCAAAATTGATTTATTTTAAGAATAATTTTTATGTTAATGACATATTTTTATAAAAAATGTTTTTTTTTTTGACGTTCAATAAGTGATATCATTATCCTTATGTTGAATAAAAGATTTTCATTTCATTTCATTTCATCTCTCCTAAAGCTAGGGGAATAAAAAAAGTTTTTCTTTTATTATTAGAAATATGTAACTATGACATGTACAGGTACATTATAATCTTCGGTATCCCTGAAAAAGCAAATGCTTCCACGTTATAAATTTTTCTGCACATAGCAGCTCGGATGTTAGAAGTCTAAAATACCTCTAACAGATTTATATTTATTCTTAAAAAAACTAAAGACATAAAATAAATATTTATCTGTAAAATGTTAGGATAAAAGTGTTGCTGTCTCTACTTGATTTCAGTTGCAAGCAACCTCGAATGACCTAGGCAGACCTAGAGTAGGTCTAAGCAATGTATGAACATGTAGCAGGACTATATAAAGGGATATTTCTCAAGAACTAAGCACACTCAGTTTCCATACACCTTTCATTACTTGTGGATTATAATCCTTTCAAAACTCCAAAATGTTCAAATTGGTAAGTTGCTATTAGAAATGTCATCCTTATTCTTACCCATATCTATATCCCATATCCGTAGGAAAGTGATATCAGTGCTACTTCGATAGTTGTAACATGGAAGATTAATTTATAAAGTTATTGAATTAATTCTAATTAATCCCCTTCTAATTTATTTGTCTCGTAATAATCTCTAGAAGTTTTAATAAAGAACGTTAGTCAAATTTAAACTATCTTGTTATTTTCACGCTGAGCCGATTGTCTTATTAAAAGTATCGTAACAGGTCGTTGGTTGGAGTCTCGCACCAATTAATTGGCTTGTTGCGAATGATTCCAATATAAATAACATGGCATCGACCAATCTTCGAAAGTTAGAGGACTTCGCCTACAAACAGACCATTTTCTCAGGTTAGCTCGGCTTGCACAAAGGAAAGAAATTAATGAACTTTAGCGCTTTCCAACTCCAGCAACACGTTTTCCGTCACGTTTGCAATGGCGACGGGAGAAAACGTGATAGCGGAAATTCCGTTATAAATGAAATTGCAAATTAATATTGCCTCTGATAGTGAGAAGGTGTCGTTTACTTCAATGGATTGCGCTCGGTCGTTCTGCGTAGATAACGTAAACAGCGGTTTATAGACTATGATTTTGTATTAAAAAGTAGTTTTTATATGAAAATGCACACCAAATATACTGAATTGTACTCCAAAATAATACAACTCAAACCTAATCCTTATTGTGAATTTTGGCTATATTTTAATTATTTTCCATTATTAAATATGCTATGGGCTAAAAACTTAAACCACCAAAGTCTAATATAACTCAATTATTTAAGTAGTATATGCGTATAAAAATAAAGAGGATCTGTACAACTCAATTATTTGAGTGGTTATGTTATGCTTTTAAAAAAAAGAAGGATCCAATATAAAGTCTATTTACAATTTTTGTAGGTAATTCATTAGGTACATCATAATTCGACACAAAAATTAAACGAAAAGGACAATAATATAGAGATTAACGTGTAAATACCAAAAGTATTAAGGCTAAACGGTGATGGACTTAATGTATCTTAGTTAAAATTGCGTTGTTTACTATTAAACCTCAATTACGTAGAATAAAAAATATACATAGACACCTATTATTAATTACAATCCGAGTGAATAAATATAGGCCGCGTTAGTCACCACTTAATTCAATATTGTACTTATTTACGTTATAGTTTTTGCGAGGCTTGACATTCACTTGCGGATAGCAATGACCGCCCAAGGCCGCCCCCGCCGTATGCCGGAACCCGCCTTTGTCAATCTCTTTTTTTACCGCTGCGGGTAATTGGATCGGCCCGTAATAAAAATACACGTAATATGCGACATAAAGACAAGAATAAAGTAATTACTTCTTTTTCAAGCCTTTGTCGATCAAGAGTAAATAGCTATAAAGAGTTAATGACAATTTAATATGAGGGTTAAATTGAACTAATTTAATGTTTGTACGCGTGAATAATGTTTCAAATATATTAATTAACTATTACTAAAAAATATCGTAAAAAATATAGTGTGATTTCTTAATTTGATCAAATAAAATAAAAAAAAACCATTCACGTGCATAATCTTCAAAATGCCCGAAGGTGTAAACAGAATTGCAACAAAATACCTCGCAAATGTTATAATATTGGAGACCATGAGATCGATACACAGAGAGCGTATGAGTAGCATTAAAAGTACGATTCCTTTTGGAGTAGTCTACGAAATATAATGCAATCGATGTTAACGTTAGGTTCTAACTGGTAAGAACGTAAATACGGCACGGTTTTACATAGTGCAACTTAAACAGTTATCAACGAGCTGGCGTTTATTGTTACCACACCCACACACACCTCAATTAATATTACACCAGGGGCCCAATCCCACTAACGCTATTTGCATAATCTTAGTTCAATATCACATGAGTAACTGTGTGTTGTACATACAACTTGTACGTAGAATAGCAAAAATATGCAGCCATCACATATGAAATTTGACTTGGGCTCCACTTTTATTACATAACGAAAAAAACAATTGGGTAGCTTAAATGTTACACAGGGAAGCAATGCACACAAAGATTATCTATTCCCTGAGTTTGTATCCTTTATTTCATTCATTTTACATGCATTCATGCCTCTACTTCCGGAACGGGATAGGTAAGACTATCGATCGCCACCTTGAACAATACTGACAAATTTCTTTGCACACATCCATTAGCCTTCGCATACATGTTCTTCTATTCTTTACGCTATATACACGACTTGAAGGAGTATGTCATATGTCAATGTGTGTATTTTCACTAATTTCAGTTGGTATTCGCCGCCTGCCTGGCCGTGGCCGCCGCCGCCCCTGGCTACTTGGCGTCGCCCTACGCCGCGCCGTACGCCTCCCCTTACGCGCCCTGGGCCCAGCCCTACGTGAGCGCCCCCGTGGTCCACGCGGCTCCAGTGGTCAAGGCCCTTCCCTACGCCACTTCTTACGCCAACACTGTCAGGGTAACTAACTTATACTAGTAAATAAGTAGTAATGTGTACATACCCCTACCCCTCTACATGGAATCAGGCGTGATGTGTATGTATGTATAATGTCAATGAAGCGAAAGAGGTCTGTCAGGATCGGGACAAATGGGGATCCGTGATCTCTGCATACCCCTCTACAGGGAATCAGGCGTGATGTGTATGTATGTAATGTGTACAACTAACTACATATGACTAATGCACCATTTTGATTGTGTAGCCATAGTGGCCAATGTGAAGGTCTTATTTTGTTTGTTACCTGTCATACACTTCTTCTTACACTATTACTGTCAGGGAAAGTAATGGTACACCTATGCGTGGTGTGAGGCGGTGGCAACACCGACACTTTGCCTGCCCTTTATCGTGGCGCATTCTAAATGCTACAATGAGTCTTATATATTACGCTATAAAACTCATTAATGTTTTGCTGTAAAATAACTTGGAGCTTGATCAAAATGCATATAATAAAACAGTTTCAGTTTGCATTCATTACAGAAACTAATTTAATGAAAATAATTCAACTATGTTATTCTGTATAAAAACATAAGACATATATAATTGAATTCATAAGAGGGATTTAAATACCTTCTGTCTCAAATCCGAGTTAGCTCAGTCACGAAATTGAATTATCCAGGTCTGCAACCTTGAAACCCACTTTTCTTTCTCCCAAGATGGAAAATTTATCTCCGAGACGAGATTTTTTAATCGCTCCCAAAGTCTATTACGGCTTCGGCCTAAAGTCATTCACTAGACTAATTCGTGTGTTGTGTTCTTTCTAAATTTAGACACGCATAAGATTTGTTTTCACGTAAGACAAATTGAAATTTCACCCATTCTGAACCCGAACTTATTTGAGTCTGCTGCTCTATTACTTTTTTGTTTTACAACTATTCGCGTATAGATCCTATCCCAATGATCGTTGTTCAGACAAATACATAGTCGTATATCAGCCATTTGAATATTCAGGGGGGGACAAATGATGGGTTGACTTTTAAATCACTTTCATGTTGAACATTGACAGAAAATATGCTGTCTTCAGTAAAACCCTTGATATCGCGAGAATGTTAGGACAATTTCCTAGCGTCAATTGGTTACATTCTATCTAAAGGTGAATTTTAAAGATATTGCGCTAGTACTTAATGTTTTTCCTACAGTTTTTACAACCGTTATGTGCTTCCAGGTGGCCTCCCCAGCTGTGGTAGCCGCCCCTGCTCCGTTGGTGGCTGCTCACGCGCCAGTCGTTGCCCACGCTCCCCTGGTCGCATCGCCCTATGCCCATGCCTGGTAAAAAATAAAATAAAAGGCCAACCCAACAAAATTAAAAATGGAACCTAACGAAACTAGGGTTATAAACAAATGAATCGATTTCAACTTTATTTATTTTGAAAAAATCATTAATTGGCAATAAAAGCAAGTTTTCAATATATTTGTGTCTTATTCTTCTTTTATCTTTTCTATCTTGATAGATACAAAATTGTAATTTATTAATGGAAACATCAACGATCGCTGTTGCGTTGAGTAAATGCAGAAAAAAATCTCTGATAGTAGTCTTGTGTTCACAAATTCAAGAGTCAATGGAGTTCTTAAAATATTTAATAAGAATCAAAAAGTCCTTTATTTGCGGCCTGAGATTGAAGACTGTTTTTAAAATATGACAGGAGTCTGTATTTGTTTCGAGAACTTGAATTTAATACAAAAGCTATTGATATTGTACCTGGTATGTGGCTAAGGCCTAGTATTCTATTTTACTGCTAAGAATTCATCTTAATCCTGATAAGGCTGCCAAATGCGACAAATTTCATGAACAAATTTAGAGCACCGTAAAAATTTTTCTTTTTTTTTTTAAATTCTTTTTTAAGCCATTCACCACTAAGGTTATGTCGGCTGAAGTACAAACACTGATCCCACGGCGTTTGAACTTCTTGTTATTTCATCGCCATGGTTACAGCAACACCGCCAGCCGCTACAACCGAAGAAAAACGAAATCGAACCTCCAATTCTTCTCCTCCTTGTTCTTCGGTTCGTTCTAGTTGAGGATCCAAACCTTATCCCAAAGCGAACATATTTAGCCAGTTTGGCATCACAATTGACTAAATATTCGGCCGAAAATAATTATTTGTATTTTCAACTTTCACTGAGCTGCTGACTTTGTTGACGCACCATAGACGACTCATTTTTCTTTATTATGCATAAATAATTTTAACTTCAAAATGATATCGATAACATATTGTTCAATAAAAGGTAAGTCAATTTCATTAAAACTGTTATCAATGACACATCCTCTCAAAGGTTATGCACACAATCACTCCACTCTGTCAATGATTTCAATCCTTGTAATACACAAACTTGTTCCTCCCATAAATGTAAACAACTATCTTATACGGTTACTGGTTCTTAAAGCATGGGCCAGTGGCTAAGGACTAACGTCAGATATTTAATGCATGTCAGCAAATTTAAACAAGGTTATCGTTAATACTCGATAACGATATATGGATTGAAAAGAGCACTGATTACGAGTTAATCGGATAACTTAACATAAGACCAATACTTGCTAACTAATTCGTCTGGGTAGGTACTCAGATTGATACTTATACATGAAATGCTTTAAAAAACCGGGAATTATCACTTACAACAGGTATTTACATTATTATCTTAAAGATATGTTACAGTGATATCAAATTATAGTCGTACGCTAGTCTGGGTTGCAAAAACAATTGTTAACTAGCTGCTGTTCTTCCCAGCATGTCATAGGAGGCGACTAAGGGACTTGGGCGATGAGCTAGCAACCTGTCACCAATGTTCCATTATGACATCGCAACCCAAATGTTCCGTCATTCACGTCGTTTAATCCCTGTCGGGGTGGAAAGAATCTTGGAGATACAATATCTCATACGTAACTTTTTAGTATATATAAATTGAGGTTGTGATGTCATATGGAACATGGGTGACAGGTTGCTAGGCTACCCCCTAATAGATTTCATTTTCTCCTAATTTTACCTTCTTACGACATGCCTACTGCATGCATGATTAAGACTCGCACGGGATGTGATTATATGTATGATTAAATTAAAGTGAATTTTTGATACAGCCTTAAATTATAAATACAGTCAAAGTGCACTTTCGTACTGTTTAATTAAACAGTGGCAATCACAGGTTTTACTTGTCCGTCCTTCTCTGGCTCATTAAACTCTAGTTATTTTACAAGAACGAGAGCGCATAAACCTCCGTATGCAAAACCTACAATATAACCTTCCTGGTCGCTCGTACTGTTCTTTTTTCCAAAAAAGGAGAATATTAAGTAAAATCTCGTTGAACTTGACTTTCACGCAAGCGAAGCGGCCACAGTATAAAAACATAGTTGGTGGATTCGGATCTTCAGTTAATCCCCGTTCACTGGACTAACACAGACCACGATGAATTCGCTGGTGGTGTTGTTTTCGATGCTGGCTGCCGTCAGGGCGAGCGGTCTCTTGGCCGCTGCGCCTCTGGCCTACGCCGCGCTGCCCTCCGCCGTGTCGCACCAGTCGCGCATCGACATCAAGTCGTCGCCTGCCTACATCGCGACCGCCGCCGTGGCCGAACCTGCCGTGTACGCCGCCCCCGCTGCCATCGCCGCCCCAGCCGCCATCGCCGCCCCAGCCGCTGTCTCGCACCAATCCAGAATCGACATCAAGACCTCCCCCGCCATCTACGAAACCACCATTGCCGCTGCGCCCCTCGCCTACAGCACTGGCTACGCACCTTTGATCAAGACCTACGCTGCCCCCGCCGCCTACGTGGCACCAGCAGCTTACCCAGCATACCCTGCGGCCTACCCTGCGGCTCACTTCATCAAGAAGCGGTCAGCTCCCCTGTTCCACGCCCCAGCAGCTCCTCTGCTGACCACCTACGCGGCGCACATCCCATACGCATACTCGGCACCCATCACCCACTACACGGCTCCCCTCGCCTACCACACGTCGTTCTACCCGAAGGCCTACAGCGTCCACCCCTGGTGAGCACCAGCATCGGCGATGAAGAGAAAGCTCTTCGGTCCAGGAACTTATGATATATAAGTTTTGTAATAAATTGGATACAACATCTACATAAATCTGTTATGATTTTAACCAGACCTTTATTTACAAACTGCATTTTATGATAATTTAATTAGAAACCTATATTACACGCATGTCGTCCATAATCTCTCAGTTATATTCACAAATACGTAAACATACACAAACTTTACGATCTATCCCTAGCTAGGCAATCAGAGGTTTGCGCGATCTTCGAAGTAATAAAAGAGTAGATCGACTATGAGCCCATTGATCAATAGATAGCAAACACCCAATATGAAAGTTTGAATTGCATGTTGAATAGAGAAAGGAATGTAAAGGTGGTTTCAGCACATGAAGTAGATAGTTGAAAATAGGGTTGCGATAGGGTTGGAAGAGGAAGACCGCGTAGATATAGCAAATATTTTTTGTAAAGTTGTACGTATTGTGAATAATGAAAGGGCATGCAAATACAAAATAGAGGTGTGAATATATGTGTATGCAATTCCATCCGATTAACGGCTTGGAATTCAACGCAAAAAGATAGTATTTCGATGCGTTTACACCACCCATGAACAACACCCACATCTTTCGTCTATATATTTTCACAATAATTTATTTTAATTAGTTTTAAGTTTGTAAATATTTTGTTAGTTTTAATTCCTTGTTTTATTGTATATAACTTAATTTGAATTTATGAATAAATAATATATATAATTTCAAAAGTATTTACGAAATTTTCATGATAAATTTGTTTATTATGACTATACAAGAATCATTAAATAAGGCTTATTTAAGAAAACTTTAGCTAAATTTCTTTCGAGGTATATTTTTAATTTTAGTAATTTTTCGAGTTAGACCCATATTAACTAATTTATTCAATCAATCATTTGGATAATTGTTTTCATTTTTTTGTTATTAATCGAATATTCTGGATTCGTTAGTTTAGAGGTTACAAGTGCATGATTCATGGGCTTCGTTGATTATGATTTGTGTTGTGTATATAACATATGAGTGTATTGGTTTCACAATCATACTTGGCAAAAACATACACAATAACTCAAAACAGTAAATAATAGTGATACAAACAATCAACACGGTTGCCTATCGATTAAAATTTCCGCAAGCAAAAAACCACATGCAAAGTGACAGTAAACTATTGTCACCAGTTCTAATCTAGTTAGAAGGTGATTTAGTGACATTATAGAAAAACCTACAACTCACAAGATATAAAAGGTACAATTTTATCACGAACTGTATCAGTCTAAATCCATTATCGAGAAGACAAACAGTAGACACCATTATGAATAAATTTGTGGTATTGTTATCCGTGATCGCTGCTGCAGTGGCAAAGCCTGGGTACGTTTCTCCACTGGTTTACTCCGCAGGCTTGCCAGCAGTAAGCTCCGTATCTCAATACAGCACCGATGTCGTACACGGAGGCCATGGGGTCATTCCTAGTGTATATAGCCCTGCAGTGGCCGCCTACAGTCCAGCTCACTACCCTCAAGTGCTGTTGAACCCAGTTCACGGCGTTCCTTTGGATACCCCTGAAGTTGTTGCTGCTAGAGCAGCCCACCTTCAAGCTAAGGCGTTGTCTGGTTACCATCACTTGGGCAAGCGGTCAGTGGTATCTCCTCTAGTCCATGGTGTGGTCTCCCCATACTACTCAGCGCCTCTCGTACACGCACCACTGGCGTACTCTGCTGCTCTGGCTACACCAGCTCATCCGTTGGTGTACCCTAAAGCGTACGGTTACCACCCTTGGTAAGATGTTATTGTGAAAATGTCCATGAGTCAATACATTTGAAACTACTTGAATAAAATGTGCATCAAATAACATTTTGTTTTCTTTAAATGCGTTTCATATAATTCCTTTATTTCATTGAATGCTTATTGCAAAATTGATATTGAACTGCGTTTGTGCTAAAACACATTAGTGGGCTAAGATTTCTGGTTTGTAATGTTCTGCACTAATGGAAGTTCATGTTTTTTGTATACTAATGTGGGAAACAGGCCTGATTAGAATTTATGTAATCTGACAATTAGCCAATGCACAAAGAAGTTAACACTCGAATCATGTTATAACCTCACTGTTTAAGACATCTATTTATATTCGAACTACATATAAACTTCTGTCGTTATTATGACGAAGCAGTTAACAATCTATTCGTGATGCAATTTAGTATGGTTGTCTCTCCTTTTTGCAATAACATACCCCTGCTATCCAGGATACGTAAGTGTTCTCGTAATTACTAAAATTACGATTGCAACGAACTATAAATAGTGTACATATCCTTTGTGATGCTATTTATATTATTGCAACAATGCCTTTATGTTAATTCAATCCGTTAGCAACAGATCTTAAATTTATGTATTTGAAGCATAGCAATATCCTTTTCAGCGCTTGCGAAACAAGTTAATCACTACGGGAGCTTTATTTGATTCGTTGAAAATAATACCTATGTATTCAGTATTTTGTCTGGCATACTTGAAACACAATAGCTCAGCTTCCACCGGCATCTTTTGTTAATCGTTACACAAATGCTTACCAGATTGACTTACTCCCAGACAATAACCATTGTATCATTATTATATAATTTTAATACGCATGGGGCTTTACCGGTGTATGCTATTCAAATCCAGAAATTATTACGACATGCACAAATGAGTACGTAATAGAAGTGGCTTTGTTTTACCTCTTTGTATGCCATTTCCAGAGGCAGACGTTGTTTTGTATGTTTGCTATTTGTGACCATGTGTTCTCTACATACGCAGGCTACTAATTATAATTTTGTTTGGTGAAGGGCTTCAATTGTTCTATATGTCATGACAAAACCCCAATATTCATGCTAAAAAGTGCTCAAAGAGTTTCATGTACCCATGGTTCCGTCCACCCCGAAAGAGATTAAAGGACGTGAATGAAAGGGTTTTAATTTATTGGTTGATATTTCTTAATAGAAATTAGTCAATCTTATTAATTAATAACATTGTACCTATGCTGTCTGAGACGACAGTAAAAAATATTTTATAATTAAATGATAACTACGGTCGTACAAGAAATAATTATCACAGCAGGATATTCTTTTAGAAACAGGCCGGGCTCGGTTATAAGCTTAGTAAACTGTATGGAAATACATTTAAAGGTCTATTGACATTTTAAAGCTCCGACGCTTGTGTTGGGTTTTGTTGCTTGTGTAAGTTTATGCATATCAGATTATTCCATGCTACGTACATACGTATATGGATGGATATTTATCATGAATATCTTTAAACATTAAGTTGCAGCTAAAATACAAGTATAATTTTTAAATCTACGGTTTTAAAGAAAGCAATATTGCACTTACAGCCGAACAAAAACTACTATTTTTTATTTTAAATCATTTATTTTTTATTATCTTAGTATCCATGATATCCCAATGCAGGATAAGGATATAGACCATGATGCAACCCATGTCCATGAAGATGATCAATAGCAAGTGGCTTAGCTATGGGAACCACAGTCTTCACTACGGGGACAACGGGGGCTGGATGCACCAACGGAGCCTTATGGAGCTCAGTCCGGTATTGGTACGAATGAGCTGCAGCAGGAATCACTGGAGCCACATGGTTCACAGCAGGCTGGAAATATGCCGAGCGCTTCAAAATGTGGTGATGCAACTCTTCAGCTAAAAGGTGGTGATGTAAATCCTCTCGATGATGGTGGGAACTCAAGCCGTGGTAATATGGAGAAACGTGTCGGTACTGCGAATAGTACGGATACTCGTAAGCACTGCATAGATACGCGAGGGAAGCGAATATTAGCAATCGATACATTTTGGAGTTAAAACGGGTAGGAGTTGGTAAACTAGAAAAGTTTATGGCTGAATGAAAAATATTTGCTCTATACCTGTTTATATATTAGTCTCAATTGTATTAATGGGATAGAAATAGAACCATACTATCTAAAACTGTTACGCTTGGACAGGCAAAGGGACAAAAGGCAAAGTAACAGACTGGAAAAGAGAATGTATAGCAGACAATTGTTTATTTTTTATAAGTAGAGAAAGATTAAAAATACCGTTTTAATTTTAGATTGATAACATTACGGTACTTGTATGCAATGATGCAACAACGTACTGTTACCTGATTGACCAGTAACTCATTGTGTTCATCTCATTATTACCGTTAATCTGTTATAAATACTTTGTGGATCTCAAACTAGCGTCACTTGTAACTCCAATCAAAGTAGATAGATACACACCATGTTATCAGTTATAATTCTCGCCGTTGCACTTAGTCAGAACGTCTTAGGACATGTGTTACCTGTCATATACTCAGCTCCAAGTGCGGTGTCTCATCAGTCAAGGATTGATATAAACCACACGCCTCTGATCACAGCTGGTCACATAATCTACAGTCCAGGAGTATACGCGAGGACCAATTCGGCCATAGACACAGTCCTGACTCCAGTGGTGGCTACGGACAATGTTTTCACTCCAGTGGCTTTGAGTTTTTTCCACAATCTTCCTTTGGCGAGAGCACTTAAACATCCAGTGTCAATTGGACAAGCACAGCAAAGCGCTGATTCCGATAGCTTTAATGGAGAAGAGAGAGGTGGTAAAATAAATTGAAATGTAATTTGTTACTTACTATGTGATTTAATACTTAATATTATTAGCATGCGAGAATCGATACGCATATTTTATAGATGGGACAAACATTAAATGAAATTTGTAATGTAATAACTACAGAATCTTAGGAGCATAGGCTCACAACTAGAAATAAATCTTATCTGATGTTTTAGAGGGTATCTATCATTTTCTAATAATCCTGTGGTGAGTTTTAAATGTTTATTTTAGTTTTCGTTTTGAGTACTTTACTTAAAAAATGATACTGTCCTAAAAGTATTGTATAAGTATTTGCATATTGTTTCATATAAAAAATTATGTTGTCTATAAGAATATTTAAAATGTTCAAAAACTAATAAAATCGATACTTGAAGAAGTTGTTTTATTTCCGATATGAAACTAAAAGAATTAGTTTCATTTATAAAATTATGATGAATATTGGTGTAAAAACGAAGATATTTGCGTAATCAACATGACTAAAATGCATAATATCATTGAATAGCGTATAATAGAATCTGCACTGTAATAGTTAGTCAAACATCTCTCTTCACTGGATGGATATGTGGTACAAAACTATGATACTGATGAGAAGTTATGAAAGATATCTTTGAGTCTCAGACTTAATCAGGTCAGGCCACAAAATTGGAAATATTGGAATGTATCATGTTCATTGAATCCGAAATTCCAAATTTAGATCACGGACGCTCCTTGGCGAATAATATATGTGTCACTTCCTTTTCGGTTGGCCTGTCGATTCTTGAAACGTAGAGCATTTACTATACTAAATAAATGTATACTGGGATATTACATGAAGTTGTCACTATGTTCACAAAGTAAATATACATTTAAATAAATCTAAACTATTTGTGTTGCTGTATTGTGTGTAACTGTTTGTGAATATAAGTGTCAAGATATAAGAAACAATCATTCTTATCTATTAACAGCTATGTTAATGTTAATTCTATGTATTTATATCTTTTAAATTAAAGATAAAATATAGTTAGGTAGTACACAGTGAAAGTCAGTTATTTTGATGCAAACTATTTTATTTGGCTTTGTCTATTAGGCGGCAGTAATTTAGTAGGCAAAGTAGCTGTTATGGGCGGAGTAGAAGTACGGTGCTTGGTAGGCAGAGTACAGAGGAGTAGAGTGGTGGTAGTCAATCCTGGACTGGTGAGAGACGGCGGCAGGGGCGATGTAGGTGCTCAGGGCCAAGGGAGCAGACCGCTTCTTGATCAGATGCGCAGAGTATGCCAATGGAGCGCTGTAGGTGGAGTGAAGCACTGGAGCCGTGTAAGTCGAGTGCAGGTATGGGGAGGCCGCGGCGTATGAGTAGAAGGACGGGTAGGCGTGGGAGTAGGAGTAGGTTGTAGGCAGCAGCAGGTCAGCGGAGCGCTTCTTGATCAAGTGCGCTGGTGCACTGAAGGCGTGGTACGGGTAGTAGGAGTAGCTTCCGTGGTAGTAGGGCGCAGAGTATGTGCTCAGTAGCGGGGCTGCAGCCGCGTACGGTGCCACATAGTGACTGCTGTAGGCCAGAGGCGCCAACAGGGCTCCAGGCTTGGCCAAAGCCGCGGCGAAGAGGCAGGACAACACCACCAACTTGAACATTGTGGTCTGTGTTGCTCGAACGAGGAACGAATGATGTGCAGGACCAAATTAACCGTATTTATATTAAAAGTTAAAACTATCCACTTCGTAGGGTTGATCTGGTTTTCTCAAAGCGTCGCAAGGTGAATGCCCGGCGCAGCCTGTTGATATTTAAAGCAAGGACTCTTTCACTTTTATTTTTTTCAAGCCACTCGCGCTTGAACCCTTTTTGCTTAAGCGTATGTTTTATAAAGCCGTTACGGTGTTTGTTAAAGTGAAGGTGATAATTTAAAGTATTAAACATTTTACAAATATATGAAGCATCTAGTAGTTAATGTGATACTAAGTTGAAATACATTGATACACCACCGTCGCAAAGATACGTGACATAATAAACAAGTTTGCCTTATACCCGCAACAATATCCATGCCTCCATCCTCGCCATGGTTTGTCTGAAAACATCATTAAGAAGTGAAATAATCAAGTTAAGATTGCATCTTGCTGGTGATCAGTATGTAGGGAGCAAAGGTTTTTTGTGCAGTATTACACTTACCTTAATATGTATAAAATCGAAATTATCACGGGAAACCTTGCATAAAGCATATATTATAAGATTTTTCACATTGTAACTGAATAGTGTACATATATTTCATTGATAGATAGTTTATCTGTAATTGATAAGTTTCTTTATTCAAACAACGAATTTTTTTACTTTCAAAGAATAAGTAGGAAAATCGTTTCGAGACGGAGAGATACTTTTATATGATGACGTTAAATTATATTTAGAATTATCATACATATAACACACTAATGTTCAACAACAGAGAATCTTTGTGCGGCGGTGTTTCGATATGAGCAATCGATCGAACTCCATAAAACCAGTATCGGTGGAGCAACGGGCGTATGCATTGCATTCATTACCTGTAATTGGTGATAAATAAACAACAAACTGGTGCAAAACAACAAAGAACGGACGCAAGTTATCGCGTACATAGCTAATAAGTCGCACCGAGTAGAAAAGTTGTTTTCCGAAGGTCATTCCTCATTCTTCCGGCATCGCCCTTATCCCAAAGCACCTATAAAAGATGCAGGACTCACCTTCAGCGCATCAGTTTTCTCATCTCCCAAGACGAGCACAGACCACGAGACACAATGTTCAAGCTGGTGGTGTTGTCTTGCCTTTTGGCTTTGGCTTCGGCCCAATACTTTGCCGCGCCCTACGCGTACGGCGCTTACGGGGCGTACCCCTACGCCGCGTACTTCGGAGCGCCCAACTACAGAGGCCCATTGTCTCTGGCGCCCGGGCAGCCCGCCAACATTCTTGGCGCTGATGGCAGGCCTCTCGACACCTTGGACGTGAACTTGGAGAAGGCTCAACACCTGGCTGCTAAGGCTGCTGACGGTGGCGCCATCCACCTGTTGAAGAAACGCTCTGCTCCTCTGTTGGCTGCGCCCATCACCCGCTACTCATACCCAGCGGCGCCCCTCCTCGCCCACGCTCCCTTGACCTACACCGCTCCTCTGGCCACCACGTACAGCAACTACGCACACTTGCCTTACGCTTACGCCGGAGCTCCACTCTACCACTTCTAAGTAGGTTGAAATAAAAAACTGAATCAAATCTACAGTATCATTTTATTTTATTGACTATGAAGATACCTAAATAAATTTTGGGTTATTGAGGGTTTGCAACGCTTCATCAATTGCAGAACTTATCAACTTTACGTCAATTCATATTCCCAATGGAACGTATGGCTTATGGTATTTTATTATGATTACTATTTTACTAAGATCAAACAAAGTCCCAACAAACCATACTGGTTGGAGACAATAATAAACTGTAACCAGTTGTCTTCGGTCTCGACATGTTGTTTGAGGCAACTAACACATGAAGGGACGATTTTCCTTGTTGTTGAACTGGCTGACAGCCCTATTTTCATGCATCACTTATCTTATCCGAGTAGTTTTTGAACCAATAGGTAAATATAGTATGAATATATGGAAAGAAAGAAAGAAAAGAAAGAAGAAAATACTGTATTCACTGCTTCAAATTACATTAACACAAACAATAAACATTAAGAATGAAAAACTTTGATGCAGTGAAAAAGTGCTGCCTCAATATACAATGCAGCTAGGCAGCATCACTGGTCCTCCGGTAGCACCCGATTTAAAAACTGTCACAAGCTGCATATAATAAGAATTATAAACGAACACACAATAATATAATTATAATAAACATCACGATAATTACTTACATACATGACATAACATAACTTGATAGAGAACAAAGCCCTATACAACACATAGCAAATTCTAAATTAAGGCTCAAACGGTTCTAAATTAACACCGAGTGAAACCAGACTAATTATTGAAGTTTAACAACACTGGTCGTACGCAGTGGTTCGGATTGTACACTCATAGGCAACGTTCGTATTAGTTGTTATTATATCTGTATATTCTCTGTATTATGTATATACATACTTATACATTCAAGTTCTTTAATCCCTTTTGGGGTGTTGTGTATATTTATATAATAATGAGTTTCTATGAGTGGAGATGTTACATATGTTGATGATTGGAGATATTGATAAACGCGTTGAGTAGTTGAGTTTGAAACATACCCAGCTGAGTTGGAACCCTTTTGCTGCGACAATAGCATGCACAAGTTTTATCCCCTAGTTTGTAAGTTTTAATTGTAAACGTTTTGTATTGTGTATGTTTTTGTGGCTGTAAATAAACGTTTTTTTATTATTATTAAAAGCTAATGAGGACGATGCGTCTAAGCTACTTCGTCGTGACGGTGGTCTTGGCCTAGCCCAAATGGATTAACAATGTTGGAAAATATGCATCACTACAACGGAAATTGATTGGTCTAAGCCAATTTGTCTTCATATATTAAAAAAGTGAATAGATTTGTTTGAATGAAATGCTGAATATTGACGACAATTATCCCTTGGAAGCAATACCGAAATTCACGTATCCACGAATGAAAGTTCTCAATTCATCATCTCATCAAAGTCATGTGATGTGCAAGCGTAATCTAATCTAATTCTGAAGTATTGATTTCGATTCGATGGAATATAATCCCTCGCAGTAGAAATTATACGTCTGGTAATGTATGAAAATGAACATACTGAAAATCTTAGTGCATGCATGCATTTTCAATTCCGATTCTCCGAGTCACAAACGCTTTACAAGCAAGTTTACTTTCGTTTGATCTATAAAATAATAAATATGTAACACGTAATGATGAACAGTTACAGCAAATTAATGTAATAGGTAAAATAAAAGAAAATATAGAAATGGTAACTCTCTTTATACACATCTTCTTAATATACTAAATTTTGTACAGTATTACATTTACCAGAGGTGTCCGTAGGGGCCCCATCCCAGGGGTCCGAGCGGGGCGCGGAGGCCGAGACCCAGGGGGCCGAGGGGAGCCACTGGTGCGATGGGGGCGATGGCGGGGGCGTAGTAGCGGGCGGGTAGGTCGATCCTGGCGGTGTGCGAGATGGCGGCGGCGGGCCACGGGGCGATCAGGGGGGCCGAGCGCTTCTTCAGCACGTGGGCGTGCACTCCGTCCAGGGCCTTGGCGGTGATGTGAGCGGCGCGGTCCAGGTTCACGCTCAGGGTGTCCAGGGGCCTTCCGTCGGCGGCCAACACGTTAGCGGGCTGGCCTGGGGCCAACGACAGAGGTCCGCGGTAGTTGTAGGCGCCGAGGGCTGGGGCTCCCCAAGCCAGGGCCGGAGCTCCCCATGGAGCCAGAGGAGCGGCGAGCGCAGCCGGTGCACCCCATGGCGCCGCCAAGTGTCCAGCCAAGGGACCGGCCAGAGGGGCCAATCCTAGGCCGAGGCCCAAGCCGTAAGGAGAGGCCGCGGCCAACCCCAGAAGAGAGCACAACACCACCAGCTTGTTCATTGTGGTCTGTGTTGATTAGAACTCAGTGAGATACTGATACTGAGGTGCAAGTGCATATTGCATTTATACCCAAATTGCATCGGCCGTAGGCGTGTTTCTGATACTTTTGTTAGTGGAAATATGCAGCAGGGCGTGTTGAGAGAGGTGCGGGCCTTTCTAGCGAACCAGTGTCGACTCTAAGCCAATTCCATTAATAGTCATTCCAGAATACTGTTCTTGAGCTGAAATCATTGCATCAGCTGCATTTCCGTGTTTGCCTTGAACGCCTTGATAAAGGGACATTCACTGCTAAACGATCGAATAAGAATAATTACAAGTATTCATACTAATTGTTATTATCAATTAAATAAGGGTGTGCAGGCGCAATAAAATAATTCAATAACACAAATTTACGAATACTCGGAACAATAGTAGAATGAAAACAATAACAGTTCATGACATATAGTCGTACGTTATCTCTATATCGTAATAATCCCGTAAGCCATTGCATAATCTCTCTGCAAATGAACTTGATGAGGCGGCCTCCGTTGCCAGGTTGCATCATTCGACCACATACCTGCGTCCACATGCGGCGCTTGCTTCACATGTATGCATATTAGCAGACATGAGCTTTCAAGTTCACGAACGGTTATGCGTACATTTCTTACGTAACATGCAGGTAAGCATCGTACATATTTTTTGTATACATTTTAGTATTTTTTATGTATATTATTAAATTGCAAACAATTTCATGTTGAAATTATTATTCAATTTTGCGGTATTAAATCTCCCATAACGAAAGCTCTATAATGAACCAGGACAATAAAATCACACCTTCTTTTATAATAGATTAAATAAATAATAACGCAGTATTGTAACAATAAAATTAAGATTTATTACATAGCATTTCAGTTTTAGGGCTATTTTAATGCTCGTTTAGCCCATGATCAAAACTACAAGAAACATAATTTATGATTCATTTAAGACCTAGTTTCCTACACCCTATATTTACTATAAAGTTTGTGCTTGCGTAACGTAAATATCAGGACTTAAACATTTTCGTTGTTAACTAATACTTGAATGACATATTGTCTAGCTATAAATTTATTACCAATTACCTAAATAAATAGGTAAGCTTTCTCGCTACATCATAGTCATGTACATTATAGTCATCGAAAAATACTAAACATAAAAACCGTTTATTAAAACGTGATATCTCCAACAGGATACTATAGGTACTAGGAATGATAAAGTTACATGTTAATGCGAATTTTTTCCCCGGCTTAGGTCAGTCAACTTTACCAGAATTTTCGGGAAGGGGAATATAAACATTACTTTACCAAAATAATTTACATACGCTAATGTAATAAAAATAAACTCAACGACACTCTAAAAGGCTTATTCGTTTAAAAACACGCGCACTTTACATTATTAAATCTCATTGGGTGGATAAAATTTATCTTGTTTCTTTTGGGTTCATTTTGACAATAATAAATCATAAAATATTTAGATATGGTATCTAGGGGGATACGTATTACAGTGTACATTCTATCTACATAAAAACCAGGCACAATAAATGCCTATAACACAACAAAATCTCAATAACACAATTGATAAAAGTACAAATTAGAACAAATCATTATTCCTAATTGAAACATTCAGTCCAACTTAAAGGCACAAATTGTTACCTTTGCAATATCAGTTTATACTAATTAGCATAAGTATTCGTTTGATTTATAGAGAACATGTCGTGGTTGCCTTGATCTAGTAAACGCTAAGTTAACTACAATTCTTTATGCTAACCTATACTTAAAGGTACAAATAACTATATATAATAAAAAGTTCTAGATAACTACAAAATGGGAATCAAGATACATATTTGTTCATATATCGTACGTATTCCAGGTGTTACTCACCCCAAAAGGAATAAAATGATGTGAATATAGTAATTTATTTACCTTAAACAAACTTTAATAAACAAAATAATGCTTTAAGACCAAGGATGGTTAACTGCGGTTCCAGACTCCATAATATGATTAAATGAGAACAATTGCAGCACTTTACCTTGTATTGAATTTTCTAGCGTCCGACAAAACATCGACTAGCTATGAGAACAATATGTTTTCTACATCTTTTAATTCCCTGAATCTCGCCTTCTTAACAAAAGGTTTACACGTGTTCTGTACACAAAAGGACAAGCACTTTACACGTGCAGTTTTGTAGATTCGCCGTGATTTGATCAATAACGAAACTTCTTGTGGCTTTTTTAATATAGTTCTTCATTTTGGCAGGACATAAAAAGTGTAACACATATCTTAATATTAGTTATTTTTAAACACTCGCGATTTATATTCATTTTATTTACTATGTGTATCTTAATATTTTTAATAATTCACTCGTTTTTCTATTAGAATAATTTATAATTGACTAGGTAGGGACTTCAGTGGTAGGGACTAGAGGTAAATATACCAGCGAGCAACCTATCACCGATATTCCGTATATTAGAACCCCAATATTCATGCTAGAAACGAGCCTAGGAGATATTATTAACGGACTGAGGTTCACTCCTAAAGGCAGTTAAGGATGTGAATGTATATACAGTTTGGCCATTAACTGATGAAATTAATTAAAGAGGAACTAAATTAATAGGAATTTCCTGGCAACCCTTTTATTTTTGTCTGCGCTGTAAACAAAGTGATCCTGCGAGCTTTTTGTGAGATTATAATCAATTTTGCGAACGAATAATGCAAGAAAACCAGGAAAGAAAAGGGAAGAAAACTATTCGAAGTAGAACCCGACAGGTTATTTATCAGGTTTTCCTGAGATGTTTGGCAGAATCTCAGGCCGGAAAGCCTCTGAACGATCTGCAAGATGTTTTTCAAATAACTGCGGATTATACAGGTTTGTACTGTGTGGCTTGCATTGATTGATTAAGTTCCTGTGTGAATCAAGTAGTTTTGTAACAGATATTGTTAATGCAACACCATTACATCCAGTTATTTGGAGTTTTTTTGTGTGTGCAAGGTTATGTTTACATTGTAATTTTGTATGTCAAATTGACATCGTGTAAGCTAGGTTTGACCAATTTTAATACTTGATCTCTACTTGCAGGCAATAAACCGTAATCTTCCCGTAGAAATCCAAAAGCCAATAATTTACCTGGACGAAAGCTATATCCACTCATCGTATAAAATCAAAAAATGTTGGCAATCAATCAGTGTTACTGGTGTTACAAATGATGTATCAAAAGGCAAGAGGTTCATAATAGTAAAAAAAAGTCAGTGACTTTTCTGAAGCCAATAATTCAGATGAACCAGGCTGCAGTAGATCTTTGGGGGATGCTGAAAATGAGTACACTGACATAGAGTATCTTGAAGACGAAGTAGAATAGGGTTAGATTTGAATCAAATATGTATATGCAGACCTTGTCAGTGCATAATAAAAGAATTAAATTTTTAGACACTAACAGTATTGTTACAAATACATTTTATATAACGACAGATAGGTATTTTCTTAATAATAGTCTTTAAAAAAAGGTAGCAGATACGCTACATTTTTGTTTTTTTGTTAACAAAGCCTTTTAATTTGGCTTAAACTTGCTGTAAGAGTATTTTCTAAATGTCAATATGGAATAAAAACTTTTTGATTTTTAATAATTTTATGTTTTAAGTTTAATATAGTAGTACGAATTTATTAAAACTTTGTAAGTATCAAAATGTTTTTTTCATTTTATGGTGATACCGTAATTAAACCTACTAGCGACATCATTAAATTTCATGAGATAATGGCCAGACTGTACCTTTGTCCATCATTGATGCATACTTTAATCAAACTTAATTAATCTAGCATAGATATAAGAATACTATACTAGTACAGGTCTATGTACGAGTACATAAATTTGCTAATTTTTACTATAATGTTTATAAGAGTAGAACAGCAGAATATAAAAGTAAACACGAGGGCATTTTTTTATTTAACTATTCGGTCAATGTACACATGTTTACCTTAACTTATACCACAATAACAATTATACTCTGAATCTTGAACTTTTCTAGCTAATCGCTTGGGGTAATCATAACAAAATGAAACTTGCAGCCACCGGCAGATCAACGCCCTCCAGACTCCTGTTTGCGAATATTCAGGTTCAAGTACAAAAACAACAAACACGAAAATTTTAGTGAGAACTACCTCTTTCTTATAGAATTAATTAATTATATATTACAAATCAAGTAAATATACAAGTATAACCCAAGGTATTGAAATAGAGGATTTTTAAAACGTAGTTTTTATTTTCATCCACGCTACATTCGAGCCATGCACCAATAAAAACAATTTGTTGTTAAAATAGATTAGTGTGTGTATTTTCGCTACTATCAAAATACAATCTTCTTATGATGAGAAAAAATATTCTGAAGAAACATGCCTATTATTTAGAATAAGCAAGAGTATCGAGTACGTGTACATGTATTTGTCAATTAACGTAAAGGTATTAACGTAATTAAAATACTCCACACACTAATGAATGTTTACATGTTGGATGTATCCCTACAAGTTGAGTCTAATGAAGCGAAAAGTTAGCATTGGTTAAAGCTTCATATTCGTCACGCAAGTTTCTGATCACACTGAATGGATTCACTGCCATCTTAAAATACCAAAAAGGGATCGCAATAATAATAATCTGTAGATATGTGTCGTGCAACTATTAAGAAACATACAGATTTTGTAAAACTTAATAACCAATACGCGGCTTCGTAAAATTTCTGTAACGTTAGAGGTGCCATACTATACATGTTAAACGAGCTAGACTACAAAATCTAAAAGGTGCAAATATGCAATGCTCGCAATATTAACGCGAATAAGTAACCTATTTAATAAGTTTTGAAATACGAATCTTATCCTACGGTAAGCTTTGCCTAATACTAATAAGTATTGTCAGTTTTCGAAATAATTTATACTAACTACTTTTACTCAATACCGAATACAGGTTTGTCAACAAACTTCCTACTCGCTTAGGTTTTCAAGGCAACTGCGGTGGTTTGAGCGACGCATAGCTTTACATTGTGCTTTGCATTAAGACAAACGTGAAATCGAGTGGGCAAGGTCACTGCATGTATGGTTGAGTATTAATAAAACCATTTCTCACTAATCAATTATTCAAACAACTATCAGGACTTCCTTGTTAAGTGTTTTATTATGTAGTTCGTATGTAACATGGTTGGTGCTTATTACGCATTGTAAGTTTCAATAGAACTACAACGTAAATTATTTATTGCATATTGTAAACAATTATTATAAATAAACGATTGTAAAATTATTTTAAATTTTAGAAAATTCACGCATAGTTCTATAAAAAATCAAGAAAATACTAAAATGGCTAATCCGAAACAATCTACTACAGTTTTAAAGCCAAGCACTCCTTTAAGTAATTTTAAGGATAAATACGTATTCATAATCATTCAAGCATATTTTTTGTATTTGGGATGTTTAAATGTAAAAGGGTACATTTTTACTATTCTACTCATGTAAAGATAATATAAAATCAAGGATAATATTTTATCTTATCAGCTCTAATGTTACCTTTAATTATTTAAGTACATAGCTTTCAAAATGTCTTTTTTAACGTTTTAGACATAAAACATAAAATTTCATAATTCTCAAAGTTAAATACAAGCTTATCTGATCATACTTGAATTAAAGTTTCAAAAAATATAATGCGACATACTTAGATTAAGGTCACGATTTTAGAGCCAGCTAAGCTGTCTAAATCTGATAATACTTTTGACTTTGTTACTATGTTTATACTCGTATATTCATTTATTAATTAATTGGAATAAGTAAGCATTAATCTGATAATAAAATATTAATTCATTTCACTATAATAAAATACATTGAACATTATTATAGAGAAAAACTAAAGTTCTCAGTTAGCAAAACTTCACACAGGCGATATTCTGACACATAAACATCTATTTGTAATGATACATATATACCAGTAAAAAGAACTCAAGCCAGTCTACTTTTTCTGGTGTGCGTTCGCGCAGCGGAATGTTGTTGAATTTAAAGATTTTAATTATGCAGATATTTAGTGTATGACGTCGTATAATTGTGTATGGTAAAAAAAAAATTGTGCACGCAGCCATTGTGGAGAAATTCACCAAAAACTGATTCCGCTGGGCGAACGTTCGCCCAGCGGAACTTTTTTTGATCCATTGACTTTAGAAGAAAAGAGATGTGTCCAAAAATTAGTGTGTAATTGTGTATGTATGAATAAAATTAGTGCATGCATAAACTTCGGAGAAATTCAAGTTTCCGCTACGCGAACGTTTGGCCATTAGCTAGTTTTCATACAAAGCGCTTACATAGAGAGCTGTAGATTTTTACATACGTTGTTTTGAATTTGTTTATATTTGTTTAAAAACAGATTTAGAAAAAAAACGTAAGGCTTAAAAGATAAAAATATAAACGTAAAATACGCTTATTAGGTCTTAGTTCTTAAAGTATGCACTTTGGGGTCTAGATTTTCACGTTTATACAAACCTTGTAAGTGTCTGCAACACGTTGCCAAGTATCAATGATGTTCCGTTAGTAATTAAAGAGTTATAGGACAATTTACCACGAATAGATCACTGTTTACAAAGCAGTCAAATATCATGACGTTCTAAAGGAATTGCATGGTAAAATGTATGCCAATAATTAGTGTATTCATTCAACTATTCACATGCAAAATTTCATGTCATTAAATTCACTAATTAAAGAAAAACAATTATAATACTGACGAAGCATCGAAAACCTACATAACCCGACCAAGTTCGGATAGCTACAAAAAAGCGGCCGTGCAATATATTTAGGTAACATCTCAAAATTTACAGTATAATACCGGTATTGAATTGGTACAGGTGATAACACAATTGTTGTTTCGATATAATTTATAGGTCATTTATTTTTATACACCTACTTTTTTAAATGTATTTGAATATGACAGAAAGTAGGTACCGTTTACGTAGGTACTTTATTTAAGTATGCGCTTGAGACTTGAGATATAATCTAAATACAGTGTAAACTGTTTATAACATTATTCTCTATAACGATAAACTCTCTATAACATAGAAAAGACCACAATTAAGTATTCTCTCTATGTTATAGAGAGTTTATCGTTATAGAGAATAATGTTATAAACAGTTTACACTGTATTTAGATTATATCTCAAGTCTCAAGCGCATACTTAAATAAAGTACCTACGTAAACGGTACCTACTTTCTGTCATATTCAAATACATTTAAAAAAGTAGGTGTATAAATCAGTTTTTGGTGAATTTCTCCACAATGGCTGCGTGCACAAATTTTTTTTTACCATACACAATTATACGACGTCATACACTAAATATCTGCATAATTAAAATCTTTAAATTCAACAACATTCCGCTGCGCGAACGCACACCTTTTTCTGTTAAATCAAATCATCAGATCAGCTGATTGCCTTACCGAATTGTTCTCAATCCTGGCATTTATGTAATACCCTGTTGGATGACCTGAATTAAGGACTACTTAACCAGTAATCATCTTATCAAATTGGAACATAATAGTATTGTATTGCGAATGCTCAAACCTACAACTAAAACCTGGCTATAATCTGTTAAGCCTTATTTGTTTATGCTCTAGGTAGAGAATGTTGTGCTATTTCAAGCTATTGTGGTTTCAAGGCTCCGATAGTGTGGCGCCTTATACGTGTATCAAAATAGCATAATAGATCAAAGAGTAATCTACCTAGCAAATAAATCAATTTTTGTGACAGCTTTTTCGTACCACTTACAACGAAGTACTTTAGCTATTCAAAATTCTTCAGATAGCAACAATCCAACGTAACAAGTGGTAATATTTTCTGCCATGTAGAAACAAAGACTATATAGGACTATCGATGACTATCTATGCTGAAAAATTGGCACGTGTGTTTACGATTTTTTTACTCACTAAAAAAATGGAAAATATTCACATATCACAATCAAACCAATTTAAAAACGAAGACCGTGATGAAACCTAGTTTACCTTTGGATAGTAACAAAGCAGTTTCTTTGAATGTCGATCTGTCTTAAACAAAAGCACTGACATTATACTCATACCTCATGTTACTGTTATTGCTTTAAGTTGTAATTTCGCAAAAATAACTAGCTTTGAATATGATATTTTTTTATCTTATCTTTGCACTTTTACCCTTAAAGTAGTTTTTAATTACATATTCCATGCATAACAATGTTTATTAACTGAATCAATGTGTAGGTGTTGCGCTAAATAGCCATATTTGTAATATACGATTGATAATTTCAAGGCGTTTATCTGCAAATGTGTGATTCATATAAGAATAAGTCTTAGGAGACAAACCTAAAGTAACTTCTCGCGGACTAACAATTACCACCCATTCTAAGAACGTTCATTTATAATTTCTGCTAACATTCAAAACAAATCAAGTAAAAAGTATAAATTGTATAAGGCCAAATAACTTTAGTCTGAAGACTGACTTGGGGTCTCTCCTTTTTAAGTACGTATCCAGACACTCACCAGTTGCCTCTCATAAAAAATACCTACACATCACTTCCGTATCCCTACAGAGCGCAGACCTCCCGGATACCTTTTTAAGCGCGTTAAAATCCTTACACCTTTTTATACAGTTTCTTAATAGCGATTGAGCGTTTTCACGCTTTCAGTACAAATACTCTATTACTCATATTTGAAATACAATATTACCCCGTGTGCTAAGAATAGCACAAGGAGTTTGACGCACGTAATGTAAGTTAATCGAAAATACTCGATAGGGTTCAAGGACCTTTAAGAAAGTTCCGTCCAAATCTGTAAACACAATCTTATCAAATAGACAGAAACACGGAGTTTACATGAAAACAAGCAATTTGGGAGTTCCTTAATACCCTTGTCTTCAGTTTGAGGAAGGTCCCCAAGCAATCAATTCAACCTGAGGTAATTGAACGGGTTGAGGCGTTGGACTTTGGAGACGGCGCGCCACCCAAATATATTAGTTTACTGCTACGGTATTTCTCTACTTGTAAACAGCTGCATGCTTTACGTGTATTAGATTTAGACTATGCATTAAAATGACGCCTGGTTATGTAATAATGCTGTCTAGAACATTTAAATAAAACGAAAATAGTCATATATTATGTGTTATATATTCTTTCAGATCTACGAATAAGTTATGGAATACAATTGCCGTATTATTATAACTGTTATATAAATTATTGGCTGCCTACGCGTCACTAGTTCCTACCTGAAATCGTCCATTGAACCTTAACTTAGTGTATGATAAAAATAAATATGAATGACGGTACGATCCAAGCTTTTCCTCCTTAAGGCTTTTCCTTATGTGCTATGTACATGTGTATGTTATATGTTCAACGTTACAAAAAGCTCATTCAATCACATATTAATTTCGTATGTTTAAAAGCACAAAACTTTATTCATAAAATATAGTAATAAACGTATATTATCATATTTTATCATGGTTAGTAAAGTTACTCGTACATATTTTGCTACATATCCTTAAAAAATATAAAAAGGATGGATGACTTACCTACAACTTCATGTAAAACTCTTTTCACAAAAGTGGAATATAGGCAAATATTACACGTTCGTTAACTTTTGAGGTTCAAGGGGAACCCTAGTGGCCTTGAGCCCAAAGGCAGCAACCGGAATCTGGACATGAACTTACGTAAAGAGTACAGGGCAACGTCCTATGGTGGTGCGGCGAAGTAGCTGTACCGTGCACAACCCAATTGCTTCCCAACTATCCATCATAAAAAGTCGCAGTCTTTACACTAAAATAGAAGGCCTCCGAGAAAATTCAGGGTAATATTTACTTTTGTCTGATAATGTTTACATAAGATGCGACAAACTAGAGTTACTTGACCTTACGTATTGTATGTTCAAGTAATAAATGGATAACTTTTTCTTGGCAATCTTAGGAGGTTGTTATAGAACTATGGATTAATGGTTAATTTTAATGTGAATAAATTCATGTAAAATTAAATTAAAAATACAAATAACTTAATATGTTACACATTTATTATTATATTAATGACAGTTATTTAGCCGAGGTAGGAATGTCAATAAAGCGAAAGTGATAAGTCATGATCGACACGTATAGGGATCCGTAATCTCTGCCTGCCCCTCAATTGGGAAACGGGGATTTATGTGTATTTATGTTGTATAAATCCGGTCTTTGTGATAGATATATGTACGTATAGGTAACCTTAAAAACTCGTTGATATGATACTGGTATGCGGAACCTAATTACTGTAAACATATTCTAATCTTTGTCTATTTAAATGCAATTGTTTTTTTACATATCTAATAATAACTTGGTTGCTTACTTAGTTTATAGATTGATACACATAAACATTGCTTTTCATCGCAAATGAAATTGTGACTTTTATTTAATGATTTTGCTTCAAATGCACTTCATGGTGCAAAAAAGCTTGTGTAAGCCGTGGATAGCGTAGTTATTATGAGTCATATCTCAATCTAAGTCGGCGTGTAGGCAATGCAATGTGGCGTACTGTCGTCGTTGTGCTCTACTTAATGACTGTTATTTGACTGCGTACGAATATCCGTGCTCACCGAAACACCACGTCCGGCAGCTACGCGCCTCGGGGAGGTCACTTTTAATATTGACAACTGACATTGTTCTAATTAAAAGTACTGGCTGAAATTACTCGTAATTCACCTTCAATTCGTATAAATACGCCAGCGTGTCCACAGTCAGCATCAGTCGACCATAAACGGTTTGAAGTGATCTATCTCTTCGAGTTTTGGAGTTGCCGAGTTAACACAGACCAAGATGCAATCCCTGGTGGTGTTGTTCGCCTGTGCGTCGCTGGCGTGCGCCTCGTACGCGCCGCTGGTGCAGCCGCCCCATCACCCCGCCGTGGTGCTGGACCCCCACGGCAGGCCCCTGGACACCGCCGAAGTGGTCGCCGCCAGGGCTCTGCACCTGCAAGCCAAAGCCCTGGAGGGACACCACGCTTACGCCGCGCCCGTGGTCGCCACCTACGCCGCGCACTCTCCCCTGCTCGCCGCCCCAGTGTACGGAGCCCACTACGGCGCTCACTACGGCGCCCCCTACGGCCATCTGTTGAAGAAACGCTCCCTGGCTTTGGCTGCCTACAGTGCTCCAGTGGTGGCACACCACACCGTCGTCCCCGCTGCCGTGTCCCACCAGTCCCGCGTTGACGTGCACACCAGCCCCGCCGTCGTGGCTCACCAAGTGGTCGCCCCCGTGGCCCACCATGTCGTGTCCCCCTACGTGGCCCACGTCGCCCCCGCTGCTGTCTCTCACCAGTCTCGTGTGGACTACCGCTCCAGCCCTCTTCTTGGCCACAGCGTGTACGCCGCTCCCTTGGCGCACACCGCGTACGCCGCCCCCTACGGCCACCACGCCTACTCCAGCCCACTCCTGCACGCCTGGTAAGGCGGACACTCGGCGACAACCCTAGGCTCACTCCACAAATGTATATAAAAATATCACGACAAATTATAAAATAAAAAAAATTACGATATATTTGCTTTTTTATTGCCTTACCATAACTATACATACAGTCCTTCTCTCTCAGAGGGATCTCATGGTAGACAAATCGCGCTATGTTCACCCAAAAGATGAATTTATTTATAAATCGTATATTTGCTTTAAAACTAAATCGTGACCCTCCGATATGATAAACGTAAGTATATGGTGCTATTATCCAATGTAATATTCACATACTATACAAATTTAAAGTTAAGTTTTTCTCCAACCATTAATGTTACTAAGAAACACAAAACAGAACTGAAACATCCGGAATTAAGAACTGACGCAGTGATTCAAAACTTTAACTTCTAAGTGAAGTTTATGAAAACCCTATCTTCAAGAAAGTGGTTATAACTCAGAAGCTGTAGGTGGTGAGACAAAGCATTCGAAACCGCTGATTCCGGGTTCAAACCCTACAGGAGTATGAGAAAAAAAATATCACAAAAGACATGATTTGTCATATTATATACGATGCGAAAAAACTGTTTTATTGAAAATGATGAAAAAGTATTTAGTGACTTTAACAGGTAGACGGATAATTAATGATCGCTATAAGTTCAATATAAACCTAACTCTAAGATATACTTTACCTCCGCATTATAAGCCTATCCCTGAAGGAAATAATGATCGCAATGTGACTTCTAGGTCTCTATGTAAGTTCAGCAACCGAGTTAACAAAATTTTTTAGTAGTCTTAAAATAACCAGTCATAAAGTTTTTTTAATTAGGCTTTTGGAACTTTTTGCCATGTTCGAGAATTATTATTAACAGTTTACGGTTCGATTTACATTATAATCTCATATTCACATTATTATCTCATATTCCTAAAAATTCATTGAGGAATATGAGATTATAATGAATTGGGCGTTAACAAAATACAATGCATTTAAATATGTAAAGTGAATTTTATTTTATTTTATTTTTATTTATTTTATTTATTTACTTATTCTACACCTATTTATATATTGTCCATCTACAAATAATAAATATCTTATTCCTCAGTCAAATATTATTTTACGACGAATTCATTTCAAAATTATTATGCATAACCTACAGTAACAAATAACCTTATAGTTACTACTAGTATACTAGTCTTAGTCAAGAGCCGCGCCGTTTTGTTGCAGATTAGCAATTTTACTTGATGTAACAATTGTGCTCACGAGTATTAATATGTATGTATATTCACGTGCCTAAAATCAAAATATTATACTCATATCATATTCATTCATCTATTTTGGGTCACCTTTAGAATGTTTTATTGGTATTTGTTATAATATATGGTTTAGGTGTACCTATAACCGCCGAGAGTGTATGAGAAGATGTATGCATGTTGTTATAATCTTTAAAATATCATATTACATTCGTAAATTAACAAAATGCATTGATTGTAATGGTATTCGATCAGAGTATTTTTTACAGAGTATACAGTATTTAAGATTAACGTGTTAATCGAAATAGTTTATAACTTAGTTTCATATTTATTACTAAGATATTATTCAAACAAATTGAAAAGGTACCTTCCAACATATAATTTTTGTCTATGTTAGTTATAGTCAATATCTGTTAACAGCAATTAACCTAACCACTTGCATTTTTGACCTGGAACCAGAGAACTGGTTAGCGTCAGAAATTTTATAAACTCAAGACTCAGACAACCCCCAAAGTGTTTTCAGTCGTGACGTGTAGTGTGTGTACTGATTCAAGGATTTAATAAAACATATTTTTGACAGTGTACAAATTTTATTGTCTATTCTTTTTCCACTGGGTCATGTCAAAAGAAAACTACAAAATCGTTCTGGAGCTAGTAGATACACGTGGCAGTAGGTTATTACCAGGTGGAAGCATAGACCACAGGCTGAGCTGCGACCAGGGCTGGAGACGAGTGCACATCAACGCGAGACTGGTGGGAGACCGCTGCAGGCGCCACGACTGGGGCCGAGTACACGGCTGGCTGGTAGTAAGTGGGCACAGCAGCTACGACGGCAGGGGAAGTACGGACGTCAACCCTGGACTGATGGGAGACGGCGGCGGGGGCGGCGTACACGGCACGGGCCTCCATCACGGGCTCCACGGCTACCACGGGCTGCACGGTCTCCACGGCGACCACGGCAGGCGACGAGTGCACATCGATGCGTTCCTGGTGAGACACCGCGGATGGCACGGAGTAGGCCACGGCGTGTCCCACCGATCGCTTGTTGGCGGAGTGAGGGGCTCCGACGGCCACTGCCACGGCAGCAAACAACACCACCAAGTTTCTCATATTGAATCGAGGTCTGTGTGTAGCTCCAAAAGATTTGGACGACTGATACTCTCATCAAAATTGTCACACTATTTATACCGTGATAGACATATCGCGATTTAGGATTTACTCACTGCCCTTGAACGTCACAGATGAAATAATATACGCAAAGGTCGCGGATACATCTAGTAGGGAGGTGCATTAATGGATAAGCGACATTAGCCCACGCGCAAAAAAACTGGTTACTGTACACTAGTTAACATTAAATAACAAGGGCATAGACAAATATGAGCGTGTGTTATATCCGCAATCGATCTACAATTACGCGTAGGAACGGTCCGTCACTACCTGCTCATTAATTAAAATAGATAAGACCGGGAGCTTTTGTAAACAAAATATTGCATTTAAAAATACTAAGCACGCTGACTAATACGCATTTACTTAAAAGTAAAGTGAATAATTACATAGTCTTAGCATTCCAACAATTATCGCTATTTATTTAAGGAAAATAATAGAAAGCTCGCCAAAAATACTGAAATGTGCATAACAATATAGCTAAACTTACACCAAAGATTAGGTCTGGATTGGGACTATATTATTTTGGTGTACAATCCATCCAAATTGGTGAGTATTTTCGTATTATCTGATGTTCCTTTAAACACTATCCTTTAGCCACACTACTCCATATCTATTAATAATTTCTCAAATACTTCTATAAGCACATTTAGCTAGTCACATTGAATGAGACGCACAAAGCATTGAGTAAGCCGCCGCTAATGCAATAGATCACAACGAATGCAAGGGAAAGTTTCTCGGGAAGTCTTGAGGTACACGTGCTTAAGGGGCACGTTACTCCGCGGCGCCCCGAGATGGCGTGGGCCGAGCACGTTGCTATCAACTCTGGTTTCACTGCAGAACGGCACAGATTTCCTCTCCACCCTTCAATACTATTGGCTACCTATAATGACGTATACACACGGCGTCAATTGACGTCTTAATACTTTAACGTCAAAGATACCAAATCTTCTCGGCCAAATTTAGCTTAACTAATAGGGTTGTAATAACATTAATATGGAATATTGGTGACGGATTGCTAGTATTTTGTCAGTCCACTGAATCACCTCCTCCGTTTTAGTATAGGATTTTAATGACAAAAAACCTAACTACTTTAATTCCCAGCCTTGACTTAGTGAACAACTTGAATGACAATGTTTTCTATACAGAAATATAGAACATTGTCATTCAAGTTGTTCACCACCTAACGTAAGAATTAACGAAACGGATGTGACCATAAATAAACTGCTTCACAAATATGAAAAAGGATTCGTTAACTACTGGGTACCACGGAAGGGAAAATAGTCTTGGCTAGTTTGAATGTTTGTTAAGATTTCTTACATCAACCCTCAGATCACTGAATAGTATAAGTTGACGATATGCTGTTACCCAGATGTTACAAAATTGAATCCCGGTGGAGCAAGAGTTTAGAATTTTCTACCTAATCAGGCAAAATATATATGTTATGTTTTGGATATTCTACTAAAACATATGACAACCACAGAGTAAGATAGACAACCATTTAGTGTGTATGAGGAGGTATAAACCGAAAGTGGTTTGTCAGGATCAGGACAAATGCGGATCCGTGATTTCTGCCTACCCTTCTACAGGGAAATAGAGTCTGCCCATGACTATGGCTGCTGCAACGTAGCCGAAACGTCGGGTTAATAAAGGTAACTTTATTGTATAAAAACATACGCGATAAGTCCCGTTAGTTATTAATCATAAATAGGCGTGTTGTATATGTATGTTTATTTATCAATGTAGTATGTGTCGATCACGCTCAAATCTGTAAAATAAATAAGACTAAGTGACATTCATCTCGGCTTATCGTAAGATGCAACTAAGAAGTAAATTTTCTATTAAGACGATAGACTAGCAACCAGCACATGTTTGTATAAGAACGTTATTATATTTCTTATATTAAAGAACGAGTAATCATGTCTAAGAAAGCGCAGAGTAAGGCTTAACCTTCAGGAAATAGATCACGTTTAACCCAACGCGCAATAAGCTTGCGTGTTATCATCATTCATATATATTCACGGCCTTTAACCCCTTTCGGGATGGATAGAACCTTGGACACATGAAAACCTCTCCTCCGTTACTCATTAGCATCAATATTGGGATTGTGATGGGGTTTGGAAAAGTTATGAATGGTTGCTAGAATACCACCCAATAGATTCCATATACCCCTAGTCCCTTAGTCGCCTACGCCTGCAACATGCCAGGAAGAAAGGCAGCTAGTTAGCATTAACTTTACGTCCCAGACTAGCACGGGACTTCTTAGTGTTACATCTTAAAAGTTGATAAAGCCACCAAGAACCATAATATATAAGGCATCATATATCAACATATTATATTGATCATATAGTCAGCATCTAATTTAACTTGTGGTATACCGTATCCCTATCTACAAGCGCTGAGTTTACTTGTTCCGAAGAATAGAGAATAAAATTGCTCAATATAATAATAATTACGAAAATGTTAAAGGCATCCAAACTTTACATGTAATTTACACAATAATAAAATAATTATTTATTTTCTGAAGCTACGTCATCACTTTGGCTAAAATAGGAGTGAAACTGTTTAGTTAAAAATAGCCTACAGATTTATGTAATTACACAATATAGATAGATAGAATATAAAACAAATCATCATGACCATATATCTAAACAGTTCCAATGTTTTGCCAATAGTTATTTGGCAATTTCATTGTATTTTATATATTGTGCCCGTTTTATTAAAACAATTAAAAACTTAGAAACCAACATTTTTTATATTTTAACGCTGAGGGAAAACATCGTGAGGAAACCTGCCTATCTCGAAGGATAGGTAGTAGCCTATGCCTATATACTTCGATACGGTTTACTACATATCACGTTAGGTGCTGTGAATTAAGTAAAACCCAGGATTCGTGTGATCCATACCTAACATGCCTTCGAAATTTCGGAGATGGGCATTCAAGTCTCTAACTACCCCGCCACAATAAAAAGGAAGAATCATGTATGTTATATTATGTTTAATGCCATCTACTGTAATTGTGCAAAATTAATGTTTACAGGTGAAAGGCTATTGAAACTTGAATGAGCTAAAGCCTGCCAAGACCCCCAGTGCAAGTACACCTACGATATAGTTCTGTTTCTATTAAATAGATGTCACTAACTGAAGTAATAAAATCTCAATGCAAGCACTATTTTAACGTTACTTAATTATGCTTTACAAACGTTACGATTTTACTTAAAAATATTGGGCTAGTAAGTGAAACATTTATATCAGATATTTAGAGACCATACTTAAATTATAGCTTTTTAGATGGATTAAGCGGTTTATAGTAAAAAGATATGCTTAATGTTACAGCATTCTGATTTGAAGAACACAGTGTTACTCCTTAGATAAGTTAAATTCTTTAAATAAAATAATTATTGTTATTGTAGTTACCTAAAATTACAGAAAATATATCAAATTTAGATCGTGATCTCAATCAACTTTATGAGTACATCTTTTATAAGAATGATGTACTAGAAAATTTGAATAAGGTAATTTGAATAGAAAAATCGAAAGTGAAGAGAAAGATCTCTGCTTGGCTGATTCTTTTAACAATAGTAGTATAGCCTTTCTCCCGGAGACGGAAATGACGTCATTTAAAGGCGTAGTGGTAGCACAATGGCAGACGCTCTATCCTTGATTTAGAAATTAAGCAGATTAACAGACTATGCTCATTCAATATGCTCGTCCATCAAATTTACGTTTACTTAACAGAAGACAATAAAAGGCAAACACATTCATGACCAATAACCATTGAGGTAGTCAGAGGTTCAGGTTTCCATCCGCGTGATCGCGGAGGTAGTAATTCTATGGCCACCTCTAGCCCACGTATTGAACAGATAATAATTAATGTGACAGGTAAGCCATGTTGCCATTTACAAGCATTGTCACCTGAAACAATAACGGAGAACAGGTAGGTTTACTTACGATGTTTTCCCTCACCGTTGTATAAATAACAAACTAAATTACCGTAAAAGAAGAAAATTAGATATAAATGACGAATTAATAAAAACACATTTTCGCAACAACACATTCTATTTACATTTATGACTTTAGTGCATCTCTTCTCTAATGCTACACACTTGTAAGCAAATAAAAAAGATTATTTTGAACCCTATGTTTACCATTATTAACTTACTACTATTATTCAGCATGAACAAATAGTATTTGAATATAATAAAAAATAGTATATAAATTATAATCAATGTATCCTGCTGGTTAGCAACTCAGAGAATGCACTACCGGTTATACCCTTCAACGAGTTTTGCTTTGCTTTTACTGCAATTAAAATAATATTACTTAAACCCGATCAATTTTTATTTTGTTTAATAATTTGCATTATATATAAAAATGAATAAATCCCCATACATATATTAATTTTTATCATTTAATACACATTTATATACATACAGATTTATTAGAAACTAAATAAAAGCCTCTATTGCCAATATTAACTAGTTAATTAAATATAGAATGTCCTTTGGGAATTTCGATAATGTTTCGGGAAACCCAAAGGTAAAGACAAGATTGGTATCTTATTACTTTACACTATAAGACGCGAAAACTAGGTCATCGGTTAAATTGAATTCATAAAGCTGTGGAGTCGCCTTATAATTTTATTTAAAATATTATTGAAATTCTATTTTTTTTCATTAACTATTTGGATCATATTATTTTATTGTAGATCTAATACATTAGTTTCAATTTATTTAAAGTTTCTTATCTTCTCTAACCTCTTTTAACACGTAATAAATACATTATTTCACGTTTTTCAGGTTAGTGTGAGTCTTCGAGTTTATACAGTAATATTAAATTATACTAAGTATACACATGATACCTCTGTATAAGAGAAATTGATTAGAATTCGACTCCATGCCGTTACTAGTCCGTACAATTCAATGAATGACTTGTGACCTTAGAACGCATAGAGTTGCAGTTCGGGAAAACCGACAATGTTTTGTAACCAATTTGCGTGTGTCTTGTGTTTATGAACAATACAGGTTACTTTATACCTAGAATTAACAGTGAAATTGTACGCAACAAAAAGTGTAAATACTATTTGTATTGGTGTTTCAATTCAATTACTAAAGTTGGTTTGTTTTAAGTAAAAGTAAAATGTTACTATATGCTTTCTGTCCTCTAGAAAGCCAATGGAATGACTATCTTAACTACATATATGTTGTAAGAGGCGTACTCATTTTTCTTTGTTCTTTCCATATTTTTTTATCTGTCGTCTCAAAATTAAATGATAAAAAACATTCAATTATATTTATTAACCAGATACAGTTCAACTTATAGTGTATATTGACATAAGTATTTTGAAATCCCGTTTGAGTGTTGATGTAATATAATCCTTTGTATGAGTATTCACGAGACTTACATACATCATTGTAATACTTGTCTTCCTCGTAAGCCCTCTAATCCGGTTATTTCATTGTTAGTGAACACAATACTAGTTCACTTTCACCCAACAATTGTACTAATACTGTGTAGCCGTGTGAAAATGCTAGAAGTTTGTATATCAAAGCAGTGAAAAGATTTTATGAGCGGATGTCTAATTATACCATAATTACGGATTATGAAAATAATAATTAATATGTAGCAGATATTAATCTCATTGTAACAAAGGAACTAGTGTTTATACGATTTGTGTGAGGTTTGTAAGAGCAATAAAGAAAGAGGTCCTTTATTACCATTATCAAAACTATTTTTTACCAAATCTCTTCCCATTTAAACATAGAAATATTTAACACATGGGGTAAGATGTTGTTTAATGCGTGATTTGACTGTTATTCAGGTACATCGAAAGTTTAAGTGACAATCTTCGATAGTGATAAGTTAGACCAGTTGATAATCATAAATCATACATAAACTGAATCCATCCTTGCCTGTGTATCAACCGTCCTTTTCACAAAGTTTACATTACAATGATCAAGTTCAATAACTATTATTGATTCTATCGATCTATATTGATACAGAACAAAGGTATACCGCTACCGATTCACACATAATAACAGATTGGTTCAGCGCACCATTGCGTAAGAAATCGTAACACCGGCAAGCCAGGTCCGGCTCCGAGTTGGAAAAGCCCCTTTTGCAAGTGAAGTAAGTGACCGAGACAGACAAATTACAGCTAAATCTATTACGACAATAAAACTAGAAACGACATATGGATCATTAAAGTGTGGGGCTGTGCTTATGTGTTATGTATGTCGGCAATTGTTACGTTCTACGTCGAAGTATAAGTACAAAATAGAGATTCATCAAATAAAATATTGAACTCAACAAACGGTTGAAAATGCTCATACTTTGGATCAACACTGTCAGCTTGAGAGTTTGGTACTCTATATTATCGTTTAAATTGCATTATTTGCATGCGATGTTATTATTTAGTTACTATTTTACAAACAACATTTTTATATAATTAAAAATATGATTAATACCGAGCTATAGAGTACTATACTACGTATATGTACGATTATTTTTGTTTTCTAACGCTTATCTTTAACGACAAAATCATCATCTTCAAAAATAATACGAAATTTTCTATAACTTCATTATAAAATAATTACAATTTAAATGTCTAATAATAATAAAATATAATTGTCAGTGAAAACAAATAGTAAAAAGACAAAGCACATTCACCTTTAACGGATAGTAAAAACTCTAAGTATAAGAAATTTTAATCTTTCCGTTATAACCTACCTACTTCCACTTTATTTGTATCGCTAAAAGTTGCGTAAGAATTAACATCGTTTAAGTCCCTAAGTCTCTCCAATCACCTGGTTGACTAAAAGGATATGTAGCAGTGGGCGTTCTTACATAATTTACTTATATGGTGCATTAAGTAGGCTAATAGAAGCACAACACGACACACAAAACTTTCAAACATCCTCTAAAATTGTGTTTACTTAGGTGCGCGTTGATGTCTTTTACACGAAATAAAACATAGGTTTCATGTGAACGCTATTACAAACCTGTTAGTTATGCTATGAGTTACTGAGTATATCTTATATCTTTGAGGGTCTGTCTATCCCGGATAGAGTCTTGAAATGTGATTTTATTAGTTATGAATGATTGAATTCACATTCGTATTTTTCTCATATAGTAATATTGTTATTGACAGATAAGATTTTACTTAAATGTGACTTAAACAGAAACTCAGTAATTACTTATTTTTTCACATATAAATATAAAACAAATGAATTTTCACTACCAATTTTATTCTTAAACATATACAGAATCGCATCTACTAAACGCTTTATTTAAATCAAAATAAACTGTTAATGTTATCAAGATGACTCATGGATTATAATCCATGAAAAGGACTTAAGATTTAGCAAACGTTAAAAACAACTTAAAATATTTATTTGTACTTAACTAGTATTAAGTGAGTCATTTATTACCATACGCATTCAAAAATATCGATCGTTTCTAAGTAATGCAAAATTAGATCAAATGATATCCTCAACCGTTGGCAAACTGAATGAATTTAAACCCATGAAACAGAGATCCGTTTTGCCGACCTCGGAGGTTCCCCAATTGCTTCACCGATTACTTGGAAGACGGGCTCTTGGCGAACCAACAAAAGGGTTGATCAATACTAGTGACGTCACGCCCTCCTACCAAGGAGCAAACAAACCAAAGCGACCACGGTTGTGATCTTAGAAAACGGACTGATAAACGATAGCGATGATATTCTACTTAGCTCATGGTAGGAGTCCAAACGAGGTGTCTTGCAAAATCACACCACATGCATCTTTGTGCCGGTAAAAGTATAAAACTTCGCGGAGAAATAATACGCCGTCATTCAAACACAAACAGTGCTGGCTTCAAGTGGTTTCGTTTTTGGAAGATTGAAGTTTTATAAATATTTTTTGGATTAGAATCAAACGTAAGTTCAGTGATAAATCTCGATTTAGTGTTAAGTGCATTTAATTTTTTTTCATAAGTTTGTTAAGCTTAATTATATAATATAATACCACCGAACTTATATTTTGAATTAATTATTAATTCCCAGCTTTTAATATATTACCAAAATAGAAAAATAACTAAAATAGAATAATATGAATATAAAAATAATTATTCTACAAAAATTACCTACTACATGGGAGAAAATTAGATTTAAATTAAATCTTTTTTTCATAGATATCAAAAAATAAATATTTTACATATTAAATCTTTAATTACTCTAATGCGATTATGCATATTAAAAAAAATACACTGTTTAGCGCAGTGTGCTACCGAAGTTCAGTACGTAAACTATAGATGTCTTACTATATTAAATAAAAATTATTTTTTTGCTATTATAGTGTTTATTTATATTCAGCTAACAAACTTTTTTGGCAAACATTAGGTTTGCTCATCCAGTCTACTAGTTTTGAGCCTGCGTTACACAATTGCTGGAACATTTTAAAAGTAAACAAACAAAGCAGTCGACTCGTTTCGAGTTACGCAACGTATTATGAAGTGATTATGTCTTCGTGACGCATCCGTGGTCGAAAGCCGTGCTCTGACTGTTACTTGCCAACTTGTGCCACTTTTACTTCGGCAATGACACCAATACATTTCCGATTCACATAACATATGAGACTTAGTAGAGAAAATAAATCGAATAAACGTGTCACAAATATATCGGTTATATTCTATAATTATAACTTTATTAAATTTCATTTTTTTTTAAAACATAACTCGCTACATATTTTAGAGACTTATTAGTTATTCCCGTACCAGGAACATCTAACTTAAGCAAATATCTGATTATGATAATTAGAATTAAATTCAAAAACGTTAGTTACTTGACAATGGTAATTTCGGAAATTTATCTAATAATATATAATTGAAACGGTAATAACTATTATTCTAATAGTAAACTGACACTTCCGACTTAGTGACGTCAGCTAAAAGCAATCTGAATATAAATAAAATGTGAGAGCGCTTTCGAATCGAGGCCGCTGCACCGAGAAGCGTCATTATGGCAGCTTACGTAACTGCGCGAAAGTAAAAGGGTTTCTCTACGCACTCGATTCTACTATTGCACACTATGCCTACAATTATCATATTTTATTCTACGATACTATGAGATATGACTCATTATTTATTTTATTTTCAGAACATGCGGTGGTTAACTATATCACTTTGCATACTACCATTACTTATAAATAACTCTGCTGCTCAATGGTCATGGGGCGATGACCAAAAAGCAGTTGAAACAGAAAAGACCACAGAGTTGTTACAAGGCGAAGAGATCTCTGAGGCGCAAGAAAAATCTTCAAACGGCACTGTGCTCGACGACATTGTCGACGAGTTGATCAGCAGCAAACAAGGCAGAAGCTTAAGTGGTTTTGACGATGTCTACCAGGATCCATCTATAAAGGATGCCCTTGACTCAGGAGATGACTCAGAAGCGAGAAACTTAATCAAAGAACGATTGTGCTCTTTAGGTTTGATGCAAGTAAGTACTTTGCAAATAATAAACCTTACGTTTTTATTTATGTAAAATTTGCATCCTTACTGATAAATTTATTTTATTTTCCAGTGTGATGAAGAGGACACGCAAGAAAAACGTATGTATTACACCCCAGATGAGCTAATTTATGCCCAACCCGTGGACATAAAGCCTGTAGGAAAGCCCATTGCATCCATTCCCATCCGTGGACCACCTCGGGCTTATGGTGCTGCCAAACCTGTTCCTTACCCTTCTAGGCCCATGAAAACCCCTCCCAAAAGGGTTGGCTATGGAGGCCCTCCCCGCCCAGGCTTCTCGGATAAATATGGTCAAGTATCCAGTGGTAACTATCACCAAGGACAAAGTAACGGATTTTACAATGACTACGGTACAAACTATGTTACTAAGCCTCCTGTTTTCAATAATGAGAATCCTTATACTTACGAAAATTCAAAACCAACCTATAACAAAGTGCCAACACAAAAGCCTGACTCGACTGTACAACAACATGTCCATCATCATTACGTGCATAGCGATGGCGATAAAGACCCAAAAGTTATCATAAAGCCAGTTGCGATACCTGTAGGCTCAGTTGGTTCATTAAGCTCTCTGACACAGGCACAAGTAAATCCTGACATAATTACTGCTGGTGATTCTGACTTCAGCAGCTATGGAACAAATGGCTTCAAACCTATGACTGGGATTTATTCTGATAATAAACCAATCCATACTGATACTATTTATGGATCTCACGGCCAGAATAACTACAATAAAGGATCTCAAGGTTTGCCCAGCCCATACGCACCAAATGCATTCGATGAACAAAAATATGGAAACTCTCTAAGTGGTTACGGACACCAAAATGATCAGTTCTACAAAAAAGAGTTCCAAGTTGGATCTGCGAACAGCTTGAACCCGGGACAATCTAGCTTCTCCCAAAGCAATGGTTACAGAGAAGACCGAGATTTCGATTGCGTTTGTGTAAACTTTGATCAATGTCCAAACCAAGATATCATCGGACGTAGAGACGATCTTTATTTACCAATAGACCCGCGAAACAAAGGAAGTGAAATCACAGCACTGACAGATGAACAAATTGATAAAATAATCAATAATACAACAAGCACTGAAACTCCAAATGTATCTGACAAAGTAGACGACGAAGAACAAACAAATTCTACGGAAGTGAATGCTAAGAAAGTGTCTAAACGTGAAGTAAAAGAAGATACAGATGAAGATAGCAAGAAAATTGAACCTGTAAGTATTTATTATTTTTCCTATAAAAACGTACTTTATCTAAGAAAATTTAATTTATACTAAAGATTAACATTGATGATATCCTCACCATAACAAATAACCAAAATCCTGCACTAATCTAATTTAACAGCTTCAAAAAGAGTCACTAAACATTGGGCCTTTAACCATCATTAAAACATGAAATTGACTTTACGTCTATTGTCACAGCGTTTCATTGGACTGGCCGGCTATGGCGGCAATGGCGCCAATCCCAACAAACAAGTGCAGCCCACGTTTGGTGTCTCTTTTGGTTTGCCCCAACCATCTCATGGTGGCTATCCTATCAACCCTTACGGTCCCAATCCTTTGTACAATCCTTATGGTCCAGCTTTAAATGGAGGAGGTATTAATCTGGGATTAGTATCTGTAAATCCTTTATTGTCTGTTCAAGTAACCAAAAACGATTACGGTGAAAAAGTGGTGAAACCTTTCGTTAATCTTCATGTCACTCCTAATGAACATGTTGTTAATAAAATAGGTCATCTATTCCATGAAAAGAAGCTGTACCTTCTAAATAAGCATGAACATTTTCATCACTATCCACATCATCATTATCCTCACCATGTAAGCCACTTCCCACATTTCCCTCATCACAATGAGTTTTATGCTGGTCATCATTCACCTATCTATTCACCTCACCATAGTTACCGCGACTACATTCCTTCGTATCCAACCAAGCATGTTATTCCCCAAAGCTTAGGGGATGTCGATGAAGGTATCGATGACGACGATAGTGATGGTTACTATAATGAAGCTGTAGATTACAATAGCGAAATATTCACTCCTACTTTTGAACGCTCTGCTAACAGCTCTATCAATGATAGAGCTAGTTATGCTGGTAGATATGCTTACTCCCGATCTCTAGCTCTCCCTAAACCTTCTCCTGGGGCTAACCGGGGAGGCCAAACCGTACGATTCCCTTCGAGTAGAAAGAAGAGAGAAACTACTTCAAATGAAACTCAATCTGTTAATATTCAGGAGGTAATCGCTTGCCGCATTTCTGACAGTATTATTAACCCATATTATAAGCAAGCTAACAGTTTTGTCTTAATAACTTTTCAGCGTCAAGGGTATTTCGGTCAGCAGCAGCAATGTAGAGGAAACCAGGTTTGCTGCAGAAGACCACTGGTCCCCCAAGCAGCAAATCGTGGCCAATGTGGAATCAGACATTCTCAGGGAGTTAACGGACGCATTAAGACCCCATCTTATGTTGATGGTGACAGTGAGTTCGGGGAGTACCCCTGGCAAGCCGCCATTTTGAAGAAGGATCCCAAGGAATCTGTTTACGTTTGTGGTGGAACCTTGATCGATGGATTACACTTAATGACAGCAGCGCATTGTGTTAAATCGTAAGTGCAATAGTTATTTCTCGTATCTTTCATAAAGTCATCCTTTTGACCCTCAAATAATAATTGTCACAGGTTATTGTAAGTTTTTCAATTCTAACTTTTTAACTATGCGAACATTCGGGAACACAGTAATGACATATGCATGAACGAAATATTATTGCTATACAACTTGAATGGGTGTGACATCATCATCATTAGTATATCAGACATCATTAACCATGCGGCTGTTTCTCTTTTTCGCAAAATGTTCTTTCTTCTAAAAGCTATATTTTTGCTCTTATAGAGTTCTGCTTATCTTTTCTGATCATTGAATATTTTTGTTTTATTTACAGACACAAACCTTTTGACTTGCGCATACGTCTTGGCGAATGGGATGTCAACCATGATGTGGAATTCTATCCTTACATTGAAAGAGACGTTGCTGCCATTCACATTCACCCACAGTATTACGCCGGAACTTTAGACAACGATTTGGCCATCCTGAAGCTTGAGCACCCAGTCGATTGGACCAAGTTCCCGCACATCAGCCCCGCTTGCTTGCCCGACAAGTACTCAGACTACGCCGGGCAACGTTGCTGGACCACCGGTTGGGGCAAGGACGCATTCGGTGACTATGGAAAGTACCAGAACATCCTGAAAGAAGTGGACGTGCCAATCTTATCGCACGGTCAGTGCCAGCAGCAACTGCGTCAAACTAGGCTAGGATACGGATACGAGCTGAATCCTGGATTCATGTGCGCTGGAGGAGAAGAAGGAAAGGACGCTTGCAAAGGAGACGGAGGCGGTCCGCTGGTGTGCGAGCGCGGAGGCACCTGGCAGCTGGTGGGAGTCGTCTCGTGGGGCATCGGCTGCGGGCAGCCCGGAGTACCCGGCGTCTACGTTAAAGTCGCCCACTACCTCGACTGGATCTCACAAGTAACCGGCAAATACTCAAATTTTTAAATTGAATAGTCATGGCATAACAATTGTAAATACTTAGTGATAGTTTTGTAACAATATTTATTTTGAAAGTCATGTTCGCCTTATTTAATATTTAATGATGTATTTAAAAACGTAGATATTAAGTTGAAGATACTACGTAAGAGGTAACTCGGTGATGAAGCAACAAGCAAAGTTTTTTTTAAATAAAGATCTTAAGACATACAACGTTTTATTTTATTTATTACTAAATTCTAACTGAGATCTACAGTATTTTGTGTTCACTCATGAAGTATGTATGTAGTATTATGCTCATAATGTAAACTTATTGGTTCTAATGTCTATGCCCGACTTTGATCCATAAAATGATAGTCAGATCGTACTATATTGCCTATGGTTGCCAGTTTGTTTATGTCGACTCTTTGATGACTAGCATTACACAAATGTTTGGTTCTTGTTTCGAAACTAACTTAGCAATGATATTGGAAGCCGTGAAACTAGCGCGCATTTATTAGTACATAATTTCGAGATCTTAGAAACAGCAAAGTGTAACTGATCATTTTAGTATGGTGGACTCAAAGAATTCAATCCACAAGGCAAACAGGGGACCGTACTTTATAGTAGATACGGATCCTCTTCATCATTCCTTTATTCTACCATATAGTATAGACAGCGAGTCTGAAATAAGTTTCCCTATTATAGATGAAAAGCGAAAAGCAAATTGGAATTCGATTGTTAACGAAAGTAACAAGAAAAGGCAGTTGTTAGAAAATCATTTGAATTCTAAAAGACCTACTGAGCCACACCCTGTATTTATTGGTAAGTAATAAAGTAAGTTTAAGTAAGTAAAAAGCTAGAAGGTATGTTTTTATGTCAAAATCTTATGATAACTCTATACTCATATTATACACACCTCTGTTTTCATTCTTTACTTAAAATATATGTTCGACGGATGTATACCTTAATACTTAACAGATTTTGCTGAAAAAATACAATCTTAACTATATTTGACACGGTGAATTTTTCATGCAATGCATATGAATCACTATGATAAAAAATCATTCCGAATTTGAACATTGTGCTCAAGACCAATTCTTTTCCTCCAGATACGGAGAGGACATATATAGAAACCCATGTGATTGATCAATTAGCCTCGGCTCTGGAGGAAACCATTTCTAAAGCAAAAACATGGAAAGTTTACGATAATGTCGGGACCATATTCAACGGAGTAGATCATCTGGCTCAGGTATACTCATTTTGGTACGAGTACAATAAGGGATCTAAAATATGGCAACAACCAGCTGAAAGAAATTGCGATGAAGGGACTATGGATATTCTTAGCCATTAGTTGGCGAATGGCTTTTCAGTGCTCGTGTTTTGCTCTCTCATTATTCTAAATAATAAACAGAAACATTTGCAATACATTCAACGGACTTATCGCAAGCGTATTTAGCAGTTATTGTATTTTAAATGTCTCATTCATAGAATTATTGCAACTATATTTATTAGGTCTCTTGGGGTAAAAGTAATAGCTAGTCTGGGACGTAATAATAATGTTTGATAAGATATCACAACACATTTTTCATGCTAAATGTGACTTACGAGATATTGTCCGTCTTTGAGGTTCTGTCCACAATAAAATTTTACCTTTAACTAAAATATCGTGAAAAAACCTACCTATCTGAGAAAAAGTCCTCAGATTAGTCCGTACAGGTAAAAACCAGCTCCAACATTAATTGCTATCTTGTTAACATGTCTGTTCGACGTAACTATAGAACTAAAACTAAAGCCGCAATCTCAGAGACGGTCAGGAAAACCTCTGACTATCCCGCAAGGGATAATGACCAAGAAGTGTACTAAAATATACTAACATTGTTATAATTAATTTCTTAGACTCTATGGAACAATAATAGAAGATATGGTCAGCGAAAAAAGGCCAATGAGCATATATTTAATATGCCTTGGGCACGTAATCATCTTGCAAGACAGTGAGTATCAACGATTTCCTAATAGTTATCTTAATTTACCATGTGCATTATCCATTTTGATATAAGAGAATTTTCATTTTACTCTTTATACAAATACAAGTACAAAAAGCTGGCTTTGCTCGTGTAGTGCGCGTTTTTGACAGGATTGTCGCTACCTAAGCAGCCACAGCCATAATACACAACTCAAATTTGTCTGCCAATGCTATTACAAATTAACGACATACGGTATTATATGAATTTTGCGGATCCATGTTGTCGATTCGAAATCAATATTCTGTTATATTTTGTTATTCTGAGGTTTCGATCGATTCTACCCTTACTTACCGCTACCCTGTACAAAGTTATTATTGTAGATAAAATATATATTAAAAATAAACAGAGGCAAATAACAGATAATCCAAAAGAGAAATGGGATAATTTTAATTACAGTCCAAGACCCCAATACCCCAAATCTTGGTTGTGGACCGAGGATTACGCCGCAACCGTCATTCAAAAGTACATGCGAAAATATTGGGCACAGATGGACCCTGAGGTCAGGGAAATGCGACAATTCTGGAAGGTACACGTCACTCTTTGCACCAATAGAATGCTAGTCACAAGAATTGAAAATCTATTCTTATATCTGTGCGAAAGTCAATCAACTTGGATCTAAATATTGTATGAAACAAAAGCACAGCGATATCAATTTCATAAAGTCTCGTACTAGCTGGCTAGAATTCTTTATGAACCTGCCAACAATGTACCATATACATGCTATAATAATAAATAATCCCCTGCTAGCTGACGTTATCATGCTAACAGGCTATAGTTTTTGCTCGCATGTCGTAGGAGGGACCAGGGGTAAATGGTAAATGATATGGGGCGATGGGCTAGCAACCTTTCACGAATTTTCCATACGATATCTTAACACCAATAATCACGCTAAATTGACTTAGAAGATATTATCGTGTGTCCGAGGTTGTATCAGCCTGAAAGGCATAAAGGACGTGAATGTATATGTATGTAATAATAAAAACCTAAATATTACAACCTTCATAAATATGCTAAAAGAGATCAATGAAATGTTATTACCTTCTTTTGTAAAGGGGCATTGCCACGTTAGTGAAATCATTTGTTTGATAAATTGTACCCTATAAACATATCTAAAAGTGAATCTCTGTTCCAGAAACTGAAAGTTGAGAAAAGTAGTGAACAACTGCAACTAAACCCGTTTTTGCTAATGAAACTTGCTGCTATGAATGCGGACACAATGAGGATCTAAAAAGTACTATTGCGATTACTATAATACGGATTTCCTAATAAACTTAATAAGTTGGTTATTTTATTTTTTTTGATTTACGTTTGAACCTTCAAAAAGAATCTTAGCATTTCTTCCCAATATTTCATTGTATACAGGTTTTAACAGCAATATTTTCACGTTCATACCCTATCTGTCCAACCTTACAAGTAACGTCCTTCATCTCATGCAACTCATCCGTTAACGACCACGGCGCAAGCAATACTTGATCGAACGCGTACAAGAGGCACTTAATGTCTATCAGATGCGTCAAATCATCCATCATAGGTTGAAAAGTCAAGGTGAAGCTACACAATCCTGGGGAACAGCCCGAGTGATGCCAAACCAGTCTGTGCAACCATCACCTACTCTCACACATGTACTCGCACCATAGTAAAATTATTGGAACGTATACAACCTGCCATTGAACCCAAGCACAGACAATACATTCCACAATTTCTTTCTTACCACCTATCTAAGTCTAAAAGAGCAATAAAAGTCTAATACATCCGAAAGTCCTTCGCTAAAAACTTCTCGGCGTTATTAACGAGAAGATTAGAAATATTCTTCTCAACGATGTATATAGCGTGAAGAGAAGAGCATGCATGAAAAGGTTTATGGAATGAGCCAAGCAAAATAGGTTTGCGAGGATTGTTCAATGTGGCGATCGATAGTCGTTGACTGTCCCGTTAGGAAAGTTGAGGTGCGAATATGTGATAAAACATTTTACAAAAGGATGTTTTTAATTGGATTTTTCAACTAATGAAACCGTAACTCATACGTACAATCATTAGATTTCATTGAATTTAATACTTTATTAAGTTTAATAAATAAATAAATACAATAAAAGTTGCTATTTTTAGGAACTTAAATATAACCTACAGATAGATATGGCCATTAAAATCGTGTAAAGACGAATATTACGCATAAAGCTAAATCTATGGATTGTTGACAAGAGATTTATCAAAATCCCCACTAGTTTTTTCACTATTCTTAGTACAATTTTAATTACATTTGTAAATCGTGTTATTATTTAAATAATATTTAATCATTAATATAGTCTACTTATTAATTACTTATAGCTGTTTTCTTAGGATAATTTAACTTATAGTAGCTGTTTTGCGTATTTTACTTAATCTGTATAATTGTGTTGTGGAACTTTTATTATTAGTATCATATAAAATTGGAATATGTATAAACAAAGCTTTTGGAATGACCTACCTGTGTCCATTTCTAGTATTACGAGTGTATCTTTTCCTAATCTTCAAGAAAAAGATAATAGAGATGACTGGTTCAAGGGAATACGTGAACAAGAGAACCTCAAGAGAGAAATCAAGGCACTACAGGACTCTAAGAAAGTACCCGAACCTCCTAATCCTTTTCTATGTAAGTCTATGAATAGTTTGTAAGTATGAATAGGTATACTTACCATAAGCTATACAATAATGTAGTAAATGAATAGCTGCTTATTCCATGAATCGTAAAACACAGATTCGATGCCTCTTAAACACGGTCTGCAGAGATCACATTAACTCATAACTTCGGTTTCTAGGGATCCAATTTAAAAATAAATAAAGTTTTCTAGTTCTAAAACATTCTAGTGAGAAATTTAATGCACTACACTAAAGGGCAAAATTAATAATATCTATAACGTTTATTCTTAACGTATAAGATTGTGTACATATTATACAGTTCTCGATTATTGCTGAGACGGACACACTGGCCGCTGGTTAACCCACAAGGGTTGATCGAAAGATTTATACACTCGTGTTTAACTCATCTTGTTAATGTATACCTACATGTACTTGCATGGTTATTTTATTCTAGCCACCCCCAGACAGTACATAGAAACTAAAGTTCTCGATCAGTTGTCAGTGGCTCTAGAGGATACCCTGAAACACGCTGTTATGTGGGATGTATTAAAAAACCCTAATTGTATATTCAACGGAGTGGATCATTTGGCTCAGGTATAGAAAAACTTGATTTACATCGCAGTTCTAATATTTGAACGTAACTCAAACCGTTTATTGGCCGAATATTCACTTTATGTTATTATAAGAACCTTTTTCAGATATTTTGTTCAATAAATTTGAGCATAATACTCATGTCATGATCTTTATAAAACTCCAACGTAGCTTCGTCTCTTGATCAGAGACCATTTTTCTAATCAAATACCTTTCAAAGAGTGATGAATGCAAATTAAGACAACTTTCAGGTGCTCTGGAACAATAACCGGAGCCATTCGGAAAGGAACAAAAACACTCACATACTTAATATGAAGTGGACTCGAGAACATCTTGCTCGCAAGTGAGTAACTTGAAACAGTTTGGAATATACTTAAGTCTTTAAAAGAGCAAAAGAAGAATATACAATTAGCTCTTTATCTAATCAAACTAAGACATGAAACCTATGTATATAATTTTTTTGACAGTCCCAGGCCTGAATATCCATTGTCATTTATCTGGTGCGAACATTATGCCGCCACAGTCATACAGAAGTATTATCGAAGATATCGCGTCCAAAAAGATCCAAAAGTCCAAGAGTTGCGCCAGTTTTGGAAGGTATATCTCGAGTCGGACGGGACAGCTGTTTCATACATTTGTAGATATATTAGGATTGTTAACGTTGTAGCCTTTTATTCCGCAATAGCGATATGAACAAGGTAAACTCTGTCTACCTAATAAGAGATAATTGTCGTAAAGTGTGTGTGCTTAGTGTATGGGGCTCCGTGGTTTCCGCAATTAGTCCCCACTAGGACCATTTTGCGTGATGTCGCTGACTATTCCAGAAGCGCAGAAGACGCCTAGTGTCTTCACAACCTTCCCGAAGCGACCCCTGTTTCCCAAGGATTTTGACCCGTTGTTCAGCCACGGCCCCGCACTCCAGGACAACGTGGCCAATAGTTTCTACGGGCTCTATGCAGCCCCTGCACAATGGGCTATTCGTGATACAGAGCTTGAATAGGTGCCCGTTGAGTGTATGTATGTATGTATATAAGAAAAAAAAGCTCTTCGTTGTACAGGAAATGGAATTTCCGCTTTTCTTTTATGCCAAAAAGCTCCGTAAATTGAAATTGAGGACTTGTCTTTATGTTGTAGTGGCCTAATCTAATTGGCTTTAAACTACCAAAGCGATAAGTGCGTGCGTACGTAATATATAAGTGTATTTTAAAAAGACCAAGTTATAAGCAATCGTGACTACAAGACCTCGCTTGTTTCTTTTCTTTTCAGAAACTAAGCTTGACTAGCAGCGAAGATATCACTGTGAATCCAATCTTGCTCATGAAACTGACGACAGGGGACCTTAAGCCTTTCGTGGCACGTGCTGAAGACAAATCTAGATTAAACATCAGTATTCCATAATGTGTGGTTTAATTTTGTACAATATGGGTGTGGCTTAGATTGTGGGTGATCTCATACACACATACACATAAACGCTTCACTTGTGTATACACACTCCCTTTTTTATATGGCGGCGTAGTCAGAGCCTTAAGTGCCCATCTCCGAAATTTCAAAGGCATGTTAGGTATGGGCCACTCGTGGTACGCGTATCACTAAATAGACAGCACCGAACTTGATAGGTAGTGAACCGTATCGCCATCTATAGCCACTGGCTATTACCTATTCTAAGGGATAGGCAGGTATCCTCATGATGTTTTCCCTCACCGTTAGCGACTGTAAATTATGTACGTAAATGAAAAGCACATTTAAATTTGATTCATTGATACATGCCAGAGTCGGGATTCGAACCTAGGACCTTTCTCATAAGAAGTCCAAAATCTTATCCACTGGGCTACAGCCACTCTAATGATCTCATCTCTAGCACATTAATTCTGCTTTCATGACTCTTCTGCAAATCCCAGCACTCACTACCATACATAGGCGTAGGGACCAGAACCGCATTATGAATAGCCGTTCCCAGATAAAAGCTCTTTACTCATCTCCTGAAACATATGTACACACATCATGCAGTCTCTACAAAGTAGACAAATTATTGATGGCCATTGTTCCCAAACCTGGTTACCGCTTTCGATACATTGATATACACCTCCTACATACTTAATGGTTATTGGTACTTTGAATAAGTACCAATATATGAAATTAAACAAAATGTACTCTCTAATTTTTCTATTACCTTTTCATAACATCTATAATTATAATAACTGATCTAATTTACATTGACACCCTCATATAGTGATGGGCTGACAGGCTTCCCTAACCCCATGGTGAACTCAATGGTAGGTTTTTCTCCTTCCTTAGCAATCCTTTTGACTCGATTTGGACTCATGTGGTAACTGAGGGGCATTCTGAATTCACTTGGTTCCTGAAAACCATAACAATATGTGTGAAAACTTTTGTAAAAACAAGCAAATAAGGTATTGAAGTTTTCATTAGGCTACCATACTATTCATATTCATAATATAGTTATTATAGTATTCAAAAATATCTTTTATTGTTTATTCTTTACAATAAGTTAAAACTTTTAAAATTTTCTTCACTGAGAATATTTTATCATTAACAACACTATCTACAAAAGAAGAAAGTCAAAATACATGTCCCATGCATACAAAATATGCATTAAATTGTTGAGCTCCTAGCCAAATGGCAACTCTATGCCAATTCGAAATGTTCACCCAATAGAAATTAACATCACATTCTGTGAATAAAACTAATGCAACATCATCCCATACATTTAGATTATAATTGCATTGGCTTTTAACCACTTGTCTAGAGCAGAGATAAATAAACCACTATGCTTAATAAATCGCTGCTTTAAAACTAAACTGAAGAAACTCAAAAAACACTATTTTAAAAAAAACGTTGTTTTATAATATAGTTGATATATTTTTGACATTAAATTGCATATAATTTAAAAAAATGATTAAATGTAAACACATTTTTTATCTTTTTATTAACTTAATATGTTTTATGTAATTATTATTTAATCTTTTTGAGATAAAATGTTTTTCGAGTTTCTTCAGTTTAGTTTTAAAGCAGCGAAATGTAAAAATCACACAAGTATAATTTTAATTCAAAACTATTATCCTTTATACCTGTAATCCTTTTTTCTTATATTCAGCTGCTATAAATTTCTTCATCAAGGGGGGCATTTCAATGTCTCTGGGAAGAATAATTTCATTGGACTTATCCACTTTGTTATATTGTAATAAGTGTTCCTCCTCATTTTTGGGTACTAACTGATAATCTGGCTTGTATGAAGTTCTGTAAAGCTCAGTTAGTTTTGGCATGGTGCGGCCTCTGAAGGTTTTTTCAACCCAAACACGGACTTTTCTTCTCTCCTGAAAGCGGTGGATGAGAATTAATATAATATAAAGAAATTATACAATTAATACTAAACTAAAAACTGATAATAAGGAATGTGTGGTGACCATCGCTGTTCACAGTGGTCACGTTCCTCAATCGTGAGAATACCGTGAGCAAGTAGAAGAATAATGGATATCAAATATTCTATTTTATTTAAGATTAATATGGATTATTTTTTCACAGATTATTTCCTATAATATTGATAAATGAAACAATCATCATTTACTGTTTTCTACTACTTCACTTACCTCATCAGGGCATGTTTCCACTTTAACAATTTTCATGAAGGATGGTTCTGAGTATCTGGTGAACATAGAACGAATCACATATCTTCCAACACCATGATTTTTCAGACTGCCTAAAATTTCCCATAAAGTTTTGCCTTTAAAATCGGTCGTTCTACCAACATACTTAATAACTTTCGTTGGTGTGGACATTATGATTTAACTATATTATCTTTTTCAATATCGGTCGAATATATTTACTTATTCAAATTATAATAACTTAAAACTTATTTATAACCTTTATTTATAAGATGTTCAAACGATTGAATGGATGAAATTGATAGATCAATTTTATTTGTAAACCATTGTTTGCTATAAACTGCAATCATTATGCATATAATTGGAACTATTAATGTATAGACATCTTTACATCTAAACTTATTCACTTCACTTCTAATTCGACGTAGTTAAATTGTTTGGGGCTTGACTCTGTATCGGTGCACGGTTCAAATCCCACTTGAGCATGTACCAATGGAAATGAAGTTTAATGATTTTCTATGTACATTTTTGTAATAAAAACACATTACCGCAATGCATTCAATATTAAGAAGAAACCATCTGTTCCCCGAACAGGCAATAGTCAGTACTTGTAAATGGCGACATGGTTTACTATCTATCACATTGAGTATTAACTAAGTGGTCAACACGTGGATTCGAGTTGGCCATAAAATTACTACCTTCGCAATTGTGGAGATGGACACCTAAACCTCCGACTACCTCGCAAGGGTTAATAGTCGTGAACGCGTTATGTCTTTTGATTTATAAGCCTATACGTATAGAAGATCTGATGAACTAGATATCAGTTATATAAAATACATAATGTAGGAGGATTGCTTTTTTGTATACGGATACAAAATTCAATCAAACAGTGTTTTTAATTCAATAGAAGTGTTTGAGATTTTTGAGATATTATACATATTTGTACATTTCAAGTTTATTGATTGCCTTCACAATACATTTAATATTATTGACAAAGATATAATAGAAAATCAAATAGGCACATTATGTAAGGAAAAAATATCCTTTTCAAAATCTACAGCAAACATAAAATGTTACCTGTTATGCACAGAATTATCCAAACACTACAAATAAGAAAGGAAACAATACATTGATAATTGAATTAATATATTTTATTGATACCTACTGTTTATTTAGTACAATTTATTTTGGTAATATTAGAAGATCCCGCCACATAAGGTGGCAGTTGGAGGCGTCGCCACAGTCGCGTAATTCAGTGTTACCAGTAAACACGCCAAAACTAGCACTCACTGTGCCATACGGCTCGATACATTATAGGTTTCATTTGTAACGGTCTTTGGTTGCAGAGCTATAAACTCAAATAAAACAAATTAATATATCTAAGTCAAAATATGTTTATTAAACTATTTCAAACATGATTAATAATTAACGGGACTTATCCTTCTTATTATATATTACATATATTATGTGTTCCTTCACTCTGTCCGCAATAGACCGTTTAGTGTGTTCGACGTAGGATTTCCCACAGCTGCAATCAATCTTATATACACCCTTATATCTTATATCATGAGTATTAAATCGCGAATCTCTTAAAAACTATTATTTCAAACATGGCACTGAGCATTGTCTTTACATATTTTTTACCGAGGTTAGATCAGCGGAGACCCTAGCTTGGAGAAGAACTAACAAGAAACTCCGGAAATCAATTTATTATAATCACCCTTAACAAACATAAAAATTACAAAGAGTGGGCAAAAAACACAACGCTGGTAATACTAAATTTAGCTTTCATACAAAATAACACGCAATGGCGGTAACGTCAAATTTAGTTCCAAGTTTGGCTACTGCCACCTTATGTGGCGGGATCTCTACAACAATAAATAACACAAGTCTGTCTGCTTGATTGAGATTTCTGTGGTCAACACAGAACACAGGTAATATTTATTGTATTATTATGGTTTATCAACAGTTGCATTCAGACCTAACTTAAACATGGAACACAACCAAATAAAGAAATAGTTTAAAATTATAAATTACAGTACTTTTATAATACCAAATTGCTTAATTATGATGATTTAACCAATTTTCAAAATTCTTTACATTTATTATCATTTGTTTAGAGGAATCTTATAAGATGGTCATGTATTAAATCAAGGCAATTCATTGTTTTGTTAATAGATTGATTATCTTTTTTGTAGTTAGTAAATTTATTCTTTAATAACTACATAATAAAAAAAGCGTTTAAGGGTGTTAAATAAATCATTGCATTTGAGCAGGTGTGAATTGTATAGACATTGTTTTATACTTATTGTAGCATCATTATTGTGTAAATATTTTCATACATTATGCCATAAAATATTAGAAATGAATATTTTGTTTAATAATTCTTTTTACCATTTGTTTGTCCCATACATACATAGTAAGTTAATCTCAAATATATGTTGTTTTCTCCATTGTATGCATTGGATTAATGGTTTTTGTAATCCATTTTTATTGCTATGGGTTAAGGCATTTTGACTGCAACTATGGCCTACAATGAACCAATGCAGCGGTAGTAGCATAGTCAGACCATTCATTGTCTATGAATCTTGTTGAGAGATATTCAGTTGTTTGTTTGGACATCATGATTGTGGTATATTGTACACCCATGGGACACCCATGCGATTCTAGAACTTAAAAAAATACTAACTAGCTACTGTTCTTCCCTCATGTCATAGGAGCCAACTAAGGGACTAGAGGTAAATGGAATCAATTAGGTTATGGGCTAGCAACCTGTCACCAATATCCCATATAATGTATTCCAAAATTCATCCTAATAAATGACAATGGAGATGTTTCCACATCCTCAAGGTTCTATCCACCCCAAAGGGGATTACAAGAAGTGAATGTATATTTCGCATATGTTTAAAACTGCATATCCTTGTGTTTTAATTGAATGTCTCTAATCTGCTATGTATCATGTTATTTATGGCCTTCTGAATTATTCCCTTGGCAAGATAAATTTGGATCGGGAATTAAGAATTGATTAAAAAGACAGTTGTATCAAAAAAATAATTTATTTTGAGTTTCATAGGTATTCATAACATAGTTGTAAAATGTAATATATAATGTTGTTTGATATTCTTTTAAATGCAGACTATTACTTTCAAATTATATTGAGAATATTAATTTGATTTCTGCTACTATCATTCCTAATAATGAAATTGCTACTATTGAGACGAAAACAAAAATAAATTAGCTAGCTCTTTAACCTAAAGGACTCTGGTCCTCAACCAACCATTAGTCTACTCACTCCTTGAGAGGCAAGATGTTCCTTTTCATAAGTCTTATCAGCATTAACATTACACACATTGACCTAAACATTCAACATTTCCATTCATTACAATAAACAATCATAAATACAATTAAAATAGGTATTATTACATAATAAATTAACTAATACCGAATTACATGAACTAACTTCAATCCACAAAACAATTGATCACCTTTGGTGGCTAACTCCGTATACTTCGCCAAAGTTTACATTATAGTGCAATTATTACAATCATAAGACGCACATTGATAGAATAATAATAGATATCTAATAATTATGTTATCCTATCCCCAAGACTTTTACTTTAGGAAACCTAAACTTCAATATTTGTTTATCCTTTTGCTATTACAATTAAACAGCCAACTTTCAGTTACAATCTGCTACAGATCGAAAGATGGAAACACATAAATGGTCCAATAATAATTTCCTATAACTCTGTACAAGACTCATTCCATTGGCTTCACTTTAAATAATATAAATAATTTGCTATGAATTGGCTAGGGCCAAGTGGAATGGACTGTGAACACGCAGGTGGCAGCTACAGGCCCGGACGCGCGTCGGCCGACGATGCGCATCGCATTAACAACTAAGCAATAACATTAACACAATATTTACATTGCCATATTCCAATTAACTCAGATTAAATTAGAATAATTTAATGTTTAGCACATACTAGTAGGTATCAGTCATAAATAAGTATCTGTAATTGATCGTGTCATCGCGTAGCGCAGTCACCTCTCGGCCGGCGCCGGGGCTGGCGCGCTGGCCGACGCTTGGCTAGTTGTATCCTACGAGAGCCCGCCGCGGCGGCACTCTGACCGGCGCCGCGCTCCCTTAAGTCGTGTCTCTCCCATAAGTGCCTATACGCACTTCGTCTATCACGCGCGACCACTCCAGCGCGTACGATTCGGGGTCCTCCAAGTAATACGTCCTGTTCGGTGTGTGCACTAAGAATATCCTAAAGTTTTTGGCTTCGACGCGCAACTCCGGTGACCATGGTATTTCTCCTTTCAACACCATGTTGATGGGGTCGACGTAGAAGAGTCTCGGCCCGGTGGTCAACAGCAGCATGCGTCGTCTTGCGAACAATCCTTTCCTCTTGTCAACCAACCCCTGCTTCAGAATCAATTCTCCGTCGACGAACTGATGCCACTTATTGTCACGCGCCTGCACTTCAAGGCGCCGTCTCCGTTCGTCTGGGCTTATACTGAGAATGCCTGAAATTAATAAAACAAAATAATTTAAGTACTTGTATGTGTAAAATAAGCGTCATGTTTGTGTAAACCCGAAAGGGATCTTCGAAAAGCATCTTCACCGTTCTTATACCCCTCGAATCCCACTTTTCAACAATAGTATGTATCAAATTTAGTATGTATCTGTACCATTATGTATTTATTCGCAATATCTAATATGCAATCATATGTATTTATTATATAAATACTAAAGTCCGAATTACAATCGTATACGTCACGCCTGTTTCAAATACCACATTAGAATAATAAAATTAATAGCATATATATTTATTTACCTTTTGATGTAGACAAGTCGGATTCCCAAATCCGCACTAGTTGATTGTTGCCCAAACCAGGTTCAAGGTGATCAGGAACTCTGTATTCTTCCTCAAAGGAACCTCCAGGCAAGTATGGAATAATCTTGGGCGGCGTCTGCTCCCAAACTGTGTCCCAGTTTACACCATTGAAGAACGGATGATTGCGAATGCTCTCGTATTTGTCACCTTTGTCATTAACGCCAAGCCTCTTGCTGTGGTCAAGGATAAGTAATTTCTCGACCAAATCTTTAGCCTCAGCTGGAAACCCTTCTGGGAAATCGTATTCCAATTTCAATATCTTTTGGAAAGTGAGGAAAACGTTGGGGGCCCTGAACGGCGGCAGCCCAGAGATCATTTGGTATATAATGCAACCGAGCGCCCATAAATCAGAAGCTCGCGTGTCTTCTCTGTGACGTAACAGCTCTGGGCTTACGTACTGCGCTGTCCCAACAAAACTCATGTTTCGCTTCCTTTCCCTTTCAGTCGTCGGTGAATCATCTTCTATGTTCTTTTCGGGGATTTCTTTAATTTCCTCCGGATCCAACATCTTAACGGTTCCGAAATCGGCTATGCGTAAATGCATGTTTTCATCAAGCAAAATATTTTCTGGCTTCAAATCTCTGTGTATGATCCCCTTGGAGTGCATCTGCTCTAAGGCCAATACGAGTTCTGCAGCGTAGAAGCGAGCCACATCCAGCTCAAACGACCCCACTTTGTTAATATACGGCAGTAGTTCTCCATTCTTGGCATATGACAGAACAAAATACAGTCTCTCTGTATCTTGGAATGTACAGTACAATCGCACAAATCCATTGGGTACGTTTGCCAACAGATTCAAAGCATCTTTTTCGCGCTTGATATATTCTCCTTTTTTCTCTCTAATAATGTGGCGTTTCTCGCATACTTTGACTGTAAAGAAAAACAAAATATTATTGGTAAATGATATCTACATGACTTTCATTTTTCAATTAACTAGATGCATTGACCTACGTAATACTTCATTTATTTTTCGTTCTATTTGTTAACTATTTTATTCTATCTGTAGAAGACACTCACTTGCATATTCCTTTCCGGTATGTATATCCTTAGCGAGGAAGACAGTGCTGTAGCAGCCTTCGCCTATGACCTTTCCGAATATGTAGTCTTTGGCTGTCCTCTTGGTGGGCTTGTTCTGCTGGTTTATCACCGAGACGTTCGTGGCGGGAGGCGCAGGCGCAGCCGACGGAGCTTGCATTCTCACGGGTGATTCAGTCGTTATTTCTGCCGCGGCAATGCACTGTTTTCCTTCGACTTTATTTTGATTCTGTAACAATAGATAAAACTGCTTTAAACCTTAAATTTTCACCAATGACTACTACAATTTTATTTATTTTTAATTTGTATATTAAAACAACTAAATCTACCTAACTTTAACTAGTTATTTATTTTGGTATATAACAGAGATGTTGCTCAACGTTGTTTCTCACAACAAAAGCTATGATGCGGTGATGAGTCAGAGTTATGAGGGGGTGACCCAGTCAGTGCGTGTCGACGGCGACAGCGAGCTAGGTTGCAAGTAGGTCTCGCATTCCATTGAGCTAAGTACGCAGCGTTTCGACGCAACGGTACTTGGCGCGCATTCCCACGGCGCAACGCATTCCGCACTTAGCACCCACCAGAGCACCGCGACTCCACTGCAGCTCTAACAAATGAATGAACTTTGTTTTCCATGCAGCGCAGCTGAGCGACTGCTGAGCCAATTAAATGACAAACTATTGTGAAATTTAGCCGCCACGTCTAGCAATTTCACTTTATTGCATAATTTTGAATACTTTGAATTATAATAATTCTTACTCATATTACCTATCCTAGGAAAAGATATATCATTAAAAATTCTCAACTATAAATAACTATTTTACAATTTACAAGATATATCCCGAATAATAATTTATTTTAAGCTACACCTTAATCTAGTGAATGAACCTGCAATTTTAGTAGATAATTTTGGTAGTTTTTCAAGTAAACAAAGTCAATGTGTGTGTGAGTATATATATCGATCACGTAGAGGCCGCGTGAACAAACAACATCGACGATGTGATACTATACTACGTAAACAAGCGGGACATAACAGCACTTTAAACAAGTATGATGACGTTCACTAGCAGAACATTCGAAACACTCGGCGAAAGTATTCTCATTCTTAACTGATGCACTAAGCGCTAGTTATGTGACAAAAGAGGTCAGGTATGTTTACAACATATAGATATTTACTTGTTATCTGGGATTTAATAATTTCTGTAAAGTATGATTCTTAATATTATTTTTACTATTCTTTATCATAAAAAGGAATGCAAATAAATTGTTAAGATATTGTTTAGATTAATACGACAATGTTAGTTATAAGAGAAATTACATTATTTAAATTATTGTAAACTATTCAATTGAAATCAAAAACAAGGAGAACAATTTTAACTATTTTGTTTGTATACATGGCATGGCTTCATTGAGACGCCCGCCGTCGTACAGCGTGAGTGTCGATGACCTTACCTTCGATTTGGGAGAGGGCTGTTTCCCGCGCTTCGTTGCACTTACGCCAAGAAGTTTTAAAATTCTGTTTGCAGTATCGAGAAGGCTATCGCTTCCCTTCGATCCCCTTTTGATTCTAATGGTCATATCACTCATTTCGATGCAATATTTATAAAAAATCACAAATTTATTTATTTAACACTATATTTTACTATCATGAGATTTTAAATTATAATAATACAACTAGTCCTATAATATTAGAAACTAACACGTTTTTCAGCACTTGAGGATAAATACACAATTAATTGTAGGAGCGCAACACGTCCGCATGTGAGCACGGATCGTAACGAACTAGTGTTGTTTCTCGCCCGCTCTCATCGTAAACCCCGCCGATGCTCAACCGGATGGGCAGCGCACCAGCCTGTTGTGATAGCAGACGGCGCGCGGTGCGGAGGGGGCGGCGGCGGCAATCCGATGCGATGATGCACTACACAGCAGTGTTTACGAGACTCCCCCGTCTCCAACTTCAGGCTAGGCCCCATTCGCATGCCGCAAACCTACCACCCACCTACAATCTTCCTTCGGAAACGCGGGGAATGTTGGCTAATCCGAGAAACGTACGCTCACGTATTTTCCCGCCGTAATCGAATTGCAACAACTCCATACATTTATACTATTTAGTTTTAATATTTTTTCCTCTACTTTTCAAAAGTTTTCGAGGGTGACTATGGAAAGACAAAGATTTTATATTACTTTTTATTAATACATATACTGAAAAAAGAAAGCTAGCGAAGGAGTTGGTAGCTACTGATTTATTATTTATTTATTTTTAAACCCGTGTTTATTTTTTCCAATATGCATCGATAAGTACGATGTACATATTACATCTGCTCAATATAATACATATAGTATTATCAGTAAATGAAAGTTTGAGAGACAGACTTCACTATTTTTTTAAATTTTGTTATTGTTATAACACAGGTAGAAAACCTTTTTGTGAACATAATAATAAGATCTACTAAGTTTCCACGAAAGAGGCCAGGTGCGTCATTTTTTTTTACGTCCATTGATCTGAGAGCAGCGTGCTCAAAGATCCTTGAAAACGAAACATTGATCTCTGTAGTGAGAAACCTACGATAATAGAAAACGTAATCATTTTGATTAACCTGTTATACAAATTTAGATCAATAAAGCCAAAAAATAAATATCTAGCTCGCATGGAGAAACAATAACAAACATATCGTTTTTAAGAATAACAAATACATAATGCTATATAAGAACATTTTTGCAACAACCAAATAAATTTAATGTAGATGAATGGCTTCGGGTAAGTATTTACGCCATTCGACGACAATGTTTTTTTGAACCCTAACGTTTGAGGCCTTGATGTAGTTCTTTGAACCCTTGTATCACCGCTGCGACGACGTAGGTTAGACGAATAACATTAATGTTCTATTCATGTAGACTACAATATTATAAATCCGTCCCGCACCTAATCTGTGTAATTGATTAAAATCTTTTTCTTTTAAAAGTAACTTATCCTTCATATAGCATCATAATATGTATACGTTAAATCAAACCTATAGTTCGTACAAGTGCATTGCTCTGCATCCTTTTCTCGCGTAAAAAATGCATGCATGGGCTACATTAGCTGTCTCATTCACTTGAATGGCTTTATCTGAATATAGAAAAAGGAGCTATGTCATAGTAAACGGGATGCACGCGTGCTCGAGCTTACTGCGGCCAATACACTCTTCGTGGGCATTGAACGACGCGGCGGTCGGGACCAACACGAGGCATCGTTTGTTTTGGCGCCAAGTTACATGGCCGTATGAACCATTTCGTCCCTTTGCACTTTGATGTGCACTTTCGTACCTTTTTGATGTCCTTTATTTACTATCATTCCCTTAGTACTTAGTACCTAGTTAGTGAAATGATAATCAATGGACATCCAATGTTTATATTGAATTATTTGTGGTTATGAACAGAAACGGTCAACGTCCGCGGCCTCACAAACGACGCACATCGAAGGTAGTCTTTTTTTGTTTATTATTTTTGTCTGCATAGAAAAACTTAATTCTTTTAGCATTAGATAAGACTAATCTACCATACTTCTGATATCGTAGCCAATTACTTGTACTGTATAATACAAGAACAAAGACATCTTTCGACCCAAAAATTAAATTGAAACAAAGATTTACAAGTAATCAAGTTTCCTGCTTTTCTTTCTTATACTTAGGTCTAAAACCAGCTTTAATGTAGGATGAGAGAATCTAAGTGAGTCAAGCTTCGAGAATGCGCTTCGCTGGGCATCGGCGGCAAAGATCAGTGAGTAGCTCGTTCGCCCGCCGCAGCCCACAGCATTCGCAAGACACTCGCATTCTTCACATACCGATTGACTCGTGTCGATGCACCCCGACGAATGGCTCCGCCGCGCCATTAAAGCTAAACTTAGTGCCATCCAATGTAGGTACCGCACGTGTTATTAGTCAAGTCACTACTATTTCCGCGTGATTGAATAAATTATAAGCAAAATGTTATGTTTTTAAAGTGACAATTAATAAAACTCCATCTGCAGATTTTACAAATATCCCTTCTCAATGACGTAATAAGTAATTCTTTTATTAGTATGATAACCTATTAAACATGAATATACTTGTAAGTAGGCAATTCAAGATCTGCGAGTAAAAAATCGGAAGCACGTGGAGGACAAAAGGGCGCCTTAACCCGAGGGTGTCTGGAGCGCAGACACCCCTGCTCGGTTCAATGGGGCGACCGGACCCTGCGAGCGTTCACCCACGCCGCGCCCTGTCTGCGCGGAGCAATCTTAAACGAGTAGACATGTATAATAAGTAATTGGTCGTCGCGTCGTCGGTTAGACACCGTTTAGATTTAACTTTTTGAACTTCTTCAAGGCCTATATAGAAATAACGCTTATGGTATGTAATTGGAACGTACTTAATGGCTTTCGTCTGTCTGACACTCTGTCTACTGGTATTTGAATAAACGGAACCTGTTGAGCGTTTCTCACATAACTGAACTTTCTCTTGCCTCCGAGCATGTAACGAGAAAATGAATGCAACTAACATTGATCACGTGCACTCACACTGAGTACTGCTGAAATGATTGTAACGAAATTGAGTACAAATGTGTTTTTAGAAACACAACAAGAAATATTGATTTATTATAGTAGATGTTTTTTTTTATTATTGAAGTTATTTACAATTTTCTATTTTATAGATATCGCCGCTGAACTTTAAGGAATTCCCGACAAATTGACGGAGTTTCCCGATCAAGATGGATATGCAAGGCATATACTTAGTGAATTTCGAAGCTAACAGCAACCTAGTTTACATCGAACAACCCGATAATTATACCCAGGTACACAATTGCATGCTTAAATTTAGTCACTATAATATCTCTTATCATTTATTGAATTTACATTCTTATGTCATTTTACGAAATATATATTTTTACGAAATGTATTTTGAGATACATCGAGCTCGTCTTAACATGAGTAGGTATAAAAAAGTATACTAGCTAAATAGTCGATTTGTCCATTACATCCCAACTTTCTGTCTTTCATTTGTTTCTTTTTTTATTGGAACTTGCTCTATCGTGGAAATAATCAGACCAATAAATCGTGTCCATAATAACTCAATGCTTAGTCACAATTTGCAAAAAGGCCACATATGCCAATATATTAAATGTCGTTTGTGCCCTTTTTGCAAATTAATACTTAACACAGAAATTAAAATAATCACTAATTTAAATTGAATACATTGATAACATTGTATTTTTCTGCACAGGTGGCAAGTTCGTCGGCGCATAATTCGGAAGAAAATACCGATTCGCAGACGCCTCTCCTCAGCTACACTTCACAGATGCTCATACAAGAACGAGATTTAAAGTATTATAAAAAAAAATTGAAGAAGTATAAAACAAGAAATTTAAAAATTACAAAGAAAATAAATGCCTTCAAAAGCGTCAATGCAAAGTACGCTAAGATAAACGACAGCGAAAAACTTAGAGTATTGGAATTAATTGATTTGTTGAAGCAAAAAGAAATGGAGAATAGTATGTAAGAAAAATGACCGTCCGGATCAACCAAACCGCTATAGATTTATGATTATTTCAATAAAGTAATCTTTATTGTTTACATTTTTTTCATTTATCCTTAGTACCCACACTTATGTGTATGTATACTGTAAACAGTGTTGGTAATATAAGTTCCAGTTACATACATATACATTCACGTACTTTAATCCCTTTCGAGGTGGACAGAACCTTGAAAACATGGAAACATCTCCTTGTTACTTATTAGCATTAATATTGGAATTTTGATGTTATATAATATATATTGGTGACACGTTGCTAGTCCATCACCCAATAGATACCATTTACCCCTAGTCCCTTAGTCGCCTCCCACGACATACATAAAAAAATACAGCTAGTTAGTATTCTTTTTACGTCCCAGTCTAGTACGGGAAATATAATCCAGTTACAATAAATAAAATTTTGGTTCTTATTATGTGTAGGTTTAGCAACCTCTTGTAAATTGCTGAATATGCGGTGTAACAATGAAGCGAATATAGTGGGCCAATAGCGAGATAAAGGATTAACCGTGAATCGTGACCTTTAGTTATTCTATGTCGTATATAAGTATAAATGTTACATGTAGAATGATTGTAGTAATTTCATAAAATAAGTCAATGAATAAAAAAAATAGTAATAACTATGTATATTAATGCTATTTCTCTCGCAATTCATGCACGCTTGTGTATCTCTTATTCCTTTACTCCCTCCCCTCTGCCTTCACCCGCACGTCTTTAGTACCTTCCAGACTGTCAACGAATACGCACCGCACATCGGACTTTTTATCATTTTATATAATACTTTTCCAAAAACCATGTTTGCTAAAGGTTCAGAAACTTGTGAGTTTCCTGATTGTTATAGCTTTGAGGTCGATAGACATGTTCTACTACATAGGTAAGCTGATATTTTTTCTTATCATTTCACTCAACAAAATGATATTGATAGGTAATAAAAATACCATAGTTTGTTTTTATAAATACTATTACTTCGAAGGTAAATGTAGTAAATATCTTGTTTTTACTTTTCATAGGTTTCCCATGAATAAAAAAATACGAGACAAATGGCAACAAGTAGTATGTACTGCAAGGGGATCCAAGAAGTTTACACCAACATCAACAAGTTTGATCTGCTCAAATCATTTTAAACGAGAAGATTATTACGTCAGCCAATCTGGAGACTATTTTCTAATGAAGACTGCAATACCCAGTCCAAAGGTTAATTAAATACTTTAATTTAAGTAGTAACTAGATACAAAACATTAAAATAGAATAAAAAGTATGTATTAGTTGTTCAATTCAATTTGATTAGGCAAATAAATAATTTTCCATTGAACCGACAATTTAGCCAGATACAAGACAAATATACATTTTGCAAGTTTTAGCAAATGAAGAGCGTTTTATATTTATTTATAACAGCACGGCATTAGAACGTCTTTTTAGAAGTACTTTTAATAAACTGTTTAACTTAATAATTTTACGTGCTCATTAATAAACTATTTATCATATTGTATGAATCGATCAGTAATTACAGCAGAAAACTAAATAATTAGTTGAAATAATAATTTTAATATTGGTTTCACAGGTTGATAAATCAGAATTACTAAACAGAGACACAGAACAATCGTATTCTGAGGTAAGATCATCCAGTATAATCAACATTACTAATAATCATTCGTAAAATAGCAGATTTAGAATAGAATTTTTTGTAATACTAAGCATACAGCCCTCTTTTTAAGAAGAAATACAGGCTTCAGATATGAGTGAATAGATGTATTTATTTCGCACAACCAATGGCCATAAAAATTACGAATTATTCATGTAGAAAGAGGTATAAGTAATGTCAATGTACATACAGCATTAATATACCTATTTGTATTAAAACAATATATAAATAAATTTCTATGTGGAGTCCTCGAATAACTTTAATTATGATTTCATCATATTGGGTTGGATCGATTCCACTTGAAATGAGGGTACTTGCACCAAAAGTGAAACTACAGTATCTCGAAATTTCCGTTTCTTTCGAAGAGCCGTTTTTATTTACTAATTCAAATTATCTTTATTCATTATAAGCACTAGTACTATAGTAAGTTTATTTAATGAAAGTCAATTTAAATTATTTATACACACCTCGCTTTCTTGTACTACCTAAAATATGCTCCAGGATTCGTAAAGAGGAATATGGTAAATCGTTTTTAGAAAGTTTGTACTCTGAACTTGTTCAGTCAAATAATCACAACTTTTTAAAATAACTTAAAAATTACTAATGTGTATTTTTTTACAGAATATGAAAACATTATACTCAATTCCAATTAGTGCATTGGACCACAAACCAGAATATATTCTTGAAGTGCATATGGATATAGCAGAAGATACACAAACTAAAGCAGTAAGAAAATACATAAAGAATATCAAGAAAAAAAAGCAGAAATATGAGACTAACAAACAAAAATTAAGAATTATCAAAAAAACAACTAAAAAAAATTTTAAGAGAAACTGTTACTTGAGAGAAATGATAAAACATCTTCAAAAGAGATTAGAGCAGTAAAGATTTGCAGCTAATGAAGAGAACCATTGGTTAGAGTGTAAGATGTAATAGTTAATAAATTCAAAACAAAATTAGTTTTTTACATTTAATACTGTGCATCATAATATGAGTAGTAGCTTTTAAATACCCTTGTTATATATTTAGTCCTTACATTTGAAATTATCTTTGGTTATTTTAATGTCATTTAGGAAAAAGACAAAACACAGATTCAGAGGTTTGGATGTCCGTCTCCGCAATTGTGGAGGGAGTAATTCTATCGCCACCTCGAACCTACGTGTTCACCAGATAGTTATTACTCAATGTTAGGTTAGCCATGTCGTCATTTACAAGTACATGTACTATATTCAGGGAACGGGTAGGTAAATAAAATGCAAGACACTTAAACTCAACTTGCAACTGGAACTGATTACACATTTATTAGTGATCATATTTGGTTAAATCTATTTTGCGATAGACTAGCAACCCGTGACCAGTGACGTCTTCACAACACCTATATTAATCATAAAAGTGACTAGGAAGAATTTATGTCTCCGAGATTATGTCTACCCTGAAAGGGGGATTAAGGAACGTGGATGTACGTAGGTTAGGTCAGTTGATTGTACAAATTGTAACTCGTAGAGGATTCTTTGTCGTGTATTATTATTACTTGTAATATCCATGTTTTTATACCTACCATTATTAAAAATAAAAAAAAATTAATGATACCCAAAGCTGTTATTTGTTTTTCTTCTGTTCCTAGACTTATCTGTTTGATCTAAAATTGCCATTCTCAGAACTCCGCATCTATGATCTCCATCAACAATCATTTAATTGAAATACTGTTCAAATATTTTCGAATTAGCTAGTTACATCAAAGTTTAAAACATCAGTATTTGCAAAGGATGCTTTAAATAACCAATTTTATACCCATTATTATGGTATTATCGTTATAAATATATAAATGATGGGAGCCCTACGCAGGTCAATATTTTATGAATGAATATTGCAATCACGGTTAATTGCTTATGCGGGTAACATATTCCATTTGGTATTGATTTACAATAGAACCCTCATAATATAATATAATAGCCAAAGATATTGAAGTCTTTAATATAGAATATTGTCAGTATTGAAGTGTCGGTATTGAGTATCTGTGATGTAGAATTTAGATAATAATTACAATACAATTCCAATGATACCAGGCACTGAGGGTCAAATAAAGTCATAACGTTAAATATTGCTATATTATAAATATAAGTTATCATGGTGGTTGTTTTGGTGTAGAGTTTAATACCCTTTATAAAAGTCTTTAATTAACTTTCCAAAAGGTGCTAGTTCATTTGGTATAAGAGAGTACCAAATATTATTTTGGCAACCAAAAACAACTGTTAGAGGTAGTTTACAACTATTAGAAATAGAACTTAAAATTTTTTCCATAAATATCAAAATATGTAAGTGCAATATTGTACTTAAAATCGACACGTGCTAATTTTCTAACAAAAAACAACAATACATGATTAAATTTACACTACACGTGTAACACGATAAGAAACTTAATATATTGTACGTGTATTGTATTAATAGCTATTTAAAAATGAAAAAAAAAAGAAACGTAAATGGAAAAAAGGGTTCTTTGTTCATAATATATATTTATAAAAAAATTATAAATATAGGATCAACATGTAAATCAAACACGAAATTAAAGATTGGACGTGTCATTTCCTTAAATTTTGTTTTTATCGTAACAACTTGTAATAATGTGTGTGGAAAAAGTGGAGAATACACGATTTGGATTCTTTGTAAAGTACACTAGTTGAAACTGTTATATGCGGCACGTGTAAGGCAAGGACGCCAGTTACAAGCGCAACAGTGCATATTTATTATTATACCGTATCGTAAAGACAAAAGAGATATATTAAAAATATCACGCGAACGCTCACAAGAATGAAAATAAATAGTTTGAAGAATACGAGTACCATAGTCTCGGGAGACAAGAATAAAGATTTCACAAAAACAGAAAGCAGTTCAGCAGGACGAGTTTTCAGCGCACACTCGTCATGTCTGTCAAAAGCGGCTGCGTTCGCTATATTTATATTTTCATTGAGAAGTCCGCACTGCCCACAGGGCCAGCCACCCACTCGGCTGCACGGCGATAAGCATACGCAACCAACTCATTAAAATAACTGCTCAACTTAAAGAAAGCGAGAGCAGCTCAGACATTGAGGAAAAGGGTTCGCAACTAAACCTTTTGGGTTTTTCCCCACTGAAGCATGAACCAATGTAAATTTCTACGGTATATTTTATTAAAATTTATTTTTTACTGCACATACTACACACGGCTAAAAAACTTAACTGAAGATAGTCCCATAAGCTAAGTCTTTAACAGTTCCCATTAGAATTAGCGGTCGCGAATCATATCTGTGAATATGTGCTAATATCAGTCACGGATAATAATACTGGTTAAAGCAAACGATAATTTTACGTTACGTTTTTACTTAGAGGTTTTCCCCGAACTCTAAGATTCTGTAATGACGTGTGCTATATTGTTTAGATGTTGTGTAGAACTAAACAACTATTTGTTGACGCATTTCTATGCTTATTAGTTACGCTATTATGAGAGAATATTGTCAAGAATTCTCGCATACAAGTAGGCGTCAGATCTATATAAAATAAAAGCAAAAAAATAAATTAAATGAGACGAAACCCAAATGCGTGTCCATTCACTATGACGTCAAACTATAAGCCTCCATTTCCTCTTTATCTAGTTTTCTGCCACACCTGGTTCATCGTTTATACAATCACACATTTGTATTATGTACATAGAAGCGCAAACGATTAAATTAAAATTACATATATGATCAACAGCTACTTTTCATCGTTCTATTGGAATAATAAGTATGTCATGAAGAATAGATCGCGTAAATCCGTGTAAAAAAAGCAATCTATGTAATGGTTCACCACTAGGGAATCTGCAAATAGTATATTCATAAATATATCAATCCATTAGGGTTCTGCATGCCTTTGGACAATATGCAGATTACAAGAAAGTTGGCGATGTATGAATTGTGTTTATTACTTAACTCTGAATGTTATTTATTTAGACAACGGCCGTGGCCGCGTTGACACACCGGTCCGCGTTCGAATACAGAAAGTAAACAACGCTGAACGTGGTTAGTAAGAGTATATGGATGGATGACCAACCGGGTAATCACGTGCTGTTTGTTTCACTAAGGAAAAACTTGAGGAAACATACCTATCATCTGGATAAGAGAAGTCAGTATCTGTGAAAGACGGACTCATCACATGTCTCGCTAGACATTGACAATCTGTTGAAACGAGGACGAGTGACCAAATAGATACCAGCCCTTGATTATTCCGATAGGGTTAATGGTCGTACAGCGTAAATGTATTGTTTGTTATTTATTTTAAAAGCCAATTCAGGTTACTTATTAAAATACAACCACACTACGCTGTTAACATATTCATGAATGTAATTAATTCCACACACCGAACCAAATAGAAGTCAATCAGGGTGTGTATTTGTGTGAACTGCATTCATAAGAAGCGGATGTCAGGAGTGGAACGCACCAAGGAACCGGATATTCAAATTAACCGAAGGAAGTTGTATTAAATTTTAACTTACGGATCAGAAAGAGGTCGATTTAATATCTCCACGATATTGAGGTGCTCTAAAATAAGAACCTAATTTAAGAAAGCATTCACTGCCTATTAATTAATACAAACAGATAATAAAATATGAAATTTATTTCAATCTCAAATGTACCTCGAACAGAGCAAGAAGTTTCTGGTGACTTCTGAAGTGATATTTGTTTACAGTTGTACAGCCAAATAAATTAAGAGATAGCGTAGGTGTATCCTATTTATTTAGTTGCAACCGTTACCGGTGGTACATTGAGAAATAGTATTATTTATTTTAAATATCATATGACTTATATGAGCAATCCCAGTCATGTTCAAACGGACTTCCAATTATTTATTTGTGTTTCCTTTGCCAAAATAGAACGATGCACAAAAAGCTTCAAAAGAATGTCACGCGCTGTGGTATAAATAATACTTAAATTGTGTAACTCAAATGCTTTAAAGTGTGAATCCTACGCTTTTATTTGTATGAATGGATATTTATACAGCAGTGTTGAGCTGATTTAATTATTTACAGTAACAATGACGCCCTTACACCCATGCAGTACACGTATTACATCACTGTTGCGTAAACAGTTAACTAGCCGTCATGTGAGTCGCAGAAATAGACAGTAGTACAACGCGCCAGTGCGCTGCCTCTAAATGGCAAGGCAAGGTCCAGGAGTAGGCGCCGAGCCAACTCAGCGTTGCACCGCGTCATCCGTCACGAATTCATCATTCGCTATAAATAACACGTACTTGATTACTTATTTAGAATTCCCCGAATTCACTGAGGAAAATAAACAGTAACACATGCCACTGGCATATTGTTTTATGACTTACGGTTTACTGCTAGTTCGCGAATGCGATTTCCTACTACCAGAACACTGACGTTATAGTATGTATTAATAAATACACTGTACAAAACAAACTTGGCTTCAATAACACACTAACGATTGTTGATAAGGACGGCGCGAACCAAAATATTTACTAGTTGTATGGAAAGTCGCAGCCAAAGGTCACAATGCGTAAATGGTACTTCCATGCACCGAACACGTGGACGTCCAACTATCGCGAGAGCGCTTTAGAGAAACTCGTAATGAGTAAACAAGGGTGCAACGATCTTTCATGCGATGACACACAATGAATAAAGCATGGAGGAATTCAGAACGACTTGTCCATTCACACATAAACACCACGGCCATGATCCTCGACGGGAAAGGCAGAAATCACCTCAGAACAACCCGCAGCAATATTTCACATGTAACTTGTAGATAACATAAAAGTTAAGAAATTATCGTTTTACTTAATTAGCCTATTGTCCACTAGTCGCCTTTTGCAACATGCCGAGAGAGCGGTCAGTAGTTTGTAACATCATTCGATCGCCCAATTTTGTACTATTTATTTATTATTCATGTTTACATTGAGCGATAGACGAATTTGCCAACACCTAATGTATAAGCAGAATTTTCCATTACGGATAGGAAAGCAAAGCTAAAATTTGCTATATCTTTTATGGGATTGACCGAGTTGAGTTACTACAACTTGGGTTTAGTATACCCGTGCCAACTCGAACTAATAGGCCATTTTAATTGATGCAGATCTGCCTACCCCTAATAATGATCAAGGCGTGACGTGTATGTGTGCATATATGAAATACACAAGAAGTCACGTTCTGTTTGACTTGTAAAGTTAATGTTAAACACGAACCCGGAAACTGAAAAGATACTATCAGAGACGAGTCACATATAAACATGGAGCTAGATCGTACATTAACAAATACGTGATTAGTTCAAAACAAAATACAAACATATTTTGAAATTATAAGAAACTTTACATGCCTTACGAAATGTGTTTATTTGTTTAAATCACGTCATTTTGTAATTACATTCTAACTTTGTCAATCAATGTTAATATCATTTACTTTACGATAAGATACTATTATGCAAATGACTCACTAATCAGGTACTGTAAGTATTTTCTGTCTTCACGCACCTATATTTCACCATTCATATGTATCAAGACCGTAAAATCTTTTGGGGCAGTCAGATATTGAGTGTCTACAACTGACACAGCATTATGATGGTCTTTGTTCACTAGAGTGTATTCAACGTGACAGGTGGTAAAACATGACGCCGTGTGTTGATACTGCCTATTACCAAATAAAAAAAAAATGTTTTAATGTCACTCATTGTACTTTAATTTCATTGACATACACGTATGTATTTCGTTTTACTATGTCCACTTCCCTACTTCCTTTTTGTGCAACTAAGGCTCTCATATAACTCACTTTACGCAACCTGATCGCATTTCAATAGCTATAACTCAATTTTCATCCTGCTGCCGACATACCCTGTCTAACCCTTTCATAAATCAACGCCTCACTACGACCAACTCAGCTATATCCAATCTTTCGATATATAATAAACACTACCAAATGAGCAAAACAAAAACACTAGTAAACAAACGCAGAGATCAAAGGGCAGAACTACGAACGATTACATAATTAAGATATTATTCACAAAAAGTGTTAAATGGTGATAGGTAAATCCCTTAACGAGTGAGAATAATATGGCAGGACGTGATGTGTCCGCCTATGTGTAATATACCCAACATACCCCCAAATAATACAATTGAAAACAAATTAAATATATTGAGTTTCAAGAAGTTGTTTACAAAATGGCGCATGAGGTTGATGGCTTAAGTAACTGTGTATTGACTGAGCCGCATGAAAGTGACCATTGTAATTAGAAGTAAATAAAGTCATGTCAATGGCAAAAGCAGTACGATGAAATTTGATGACACATGTGGTTCATTAAACAATGTCACGAGAGCATGCGATGCCATAATGATTGTCATTGTAAGATGACACATTCTTACAAATGTTTCTTTGAACAGCTGCAACTTATTGTAATAGTTAATTCACCGTTTCAGCGGTTAACTCATAAAGGTTTAAATAAAAAAAAACATAAATTCACTTCATAAAGGGATTAAAATAGTAAAAATGTAACGTTCAAAGTGGAAATAGGTGTAAATTTTCCTCCTTTCTAATCAGTGACTAGTCACTATTAACAAAAAACGATCAGTATCATGATTCTAGGAAATCAATGGTTAATGATTATTAGAATATAAATATTAAATATAGCGCTAGTTATTAATGTTCTATCATTTTGAATCTAATGTATATCACTTAAAAAAGCAATTCTTTTTGCATGTGTTTAAGGCTAGTATTCGTTTGAACAGGTTAATGTTATTAGTAATCATTACACTACGATGGAATTTCATTGATTCTTCGAAACTTGTTATCTAAAACCAATACTAATGATAACTAGTACTGTATGTGGCCAAAACATAACTAACAACTTCATTCCTAGAAGCATTGGAAACCACTATAATATTGTATACGCCATTTCAAATATTTATTTAAAAGCATTGTTAGTTACTGTAATACTCACTGGAATATTTTTCACTTACGAGTATCAGACAACGTACTTAAGATGAGCAATGCTTTTTACATCACCAACTTAATAAGCTCATACTACTTTACATTAAGTTTGGTTCAATCCAGTGTCATTAACCGTCGGCGGTCACTCACCGAATCGGCATGGGTACTATATTTGAATTACTCATCAAGTTGAAAGTACAGTCTCTTTAGATTTGATATTTCGGTCTCAAGTCTGAACAACATTTACTCCATTATAAGTGAATGAATACAGTAGCAGTGTAAAGTTACTTAGGCGAGACGATAAGTCGCTGTTTCTTCCCGTTCGACGAATGTCTAGCTAGATTAACGGCGCCTGGAATCATTGGATTGAAACGAAATACCGACATGAATGTGCAAATCAGATAGTCAGTAAACTAGTAAGTACCATGGGCTTTAACAAACGAGTAACAGATACGTCACGCTCCAAGTTGAGCTATTTAAACATGTAATAATATTTGTATGTGCGAGTAGAGCGTGAGTACGAATGGGAAACTTCCTTCTATCATTTTGTTATTTACTGATGATAAAAGCAAAGCAATAATAATGTAAAGGAAATGATGTGATCTGCTCAATGGACTATAAAGCATTATATTTAGAACAGTTTCGTTCGAGTATGCCTACCCAGCACAACATGATTCAGAGCTTTAGGTCCTGAGATGATGTCAGCTTAATCGAGGACTTTACTGTTTTGTAGTTTCACTCGTTCATAAACAATTAGCGAGACGAACAATATGCTACAGGCGACGAACTATTAATGTCTGAATTATAATATATCCGATGCCAACAATTATCAATCGTGTACCCTATGCACGCGGTTCCTCGTACTATCAATATAATGAGAAGTGACCAAAATCAATATTATTTAGTAAAGTTTAAGTTTATCTTCAGTTATTGAGATACGTTTATCTTGAGGCAAATGTCATTGGTGCGATCAAGCTTTCAGTGCCTATATGTTGAATCGGCGCTCGCCCCTGTCGCGTGTCATTGCGGCGCGAGGTCGCAGCCACGTGCCTCTTTTGACCCCATACGGGGCGACGCAGCCGGTGCGCCCTGACAGAAGACGTCAAGCCAATGGCAAATATTGACAACATATGGTGTCTGTAACCATGTAATATTCGGTAAATTAAACATCTTAATACAATTAACCACCTGAACAAACCATGTTGTGCGTAAAAGTTTTGGGTAGGTCAAGTAATGCGCTTCTCTGTACATTTAACATTACAAAATAACCTTTACTTTTAGTATTACTCGACAATTCCATGGTACCTACTCTACGAGTGCAGACATTTTAGAAAAATACGCTAAGTTCATTGAACTTGACCTTGGCTGAAGCGGACATGTGCTGAGCGACGCACACATTCAATACTAATTTGTATTCGCCACGCACACATACATACACATAAGTTGTTATTTATAATTGACTTGCCGAATGATAAGGTTACTTAAGAAGGAGGCAACTTTATATTACAAAATATTACCATGAGAAAATATTCGATAACAATATACTGCGATAGCTAAGTAGCTACGAATTATTAATTAGGCATATTTCTACGTAAAACAATAAAAAGCCACAATTATTTTTATATAGTACTACCCAAGAGCAGAGTTTGAGACTCATAAAAAAGGCCATAAACAACAAGGTGGACAATGAACTCGAAAGGACTTCACTCGCAATAACGAAACAAAGTAAACAGGAAAACTCCGTGATTTTAAGGTCTTTGTTTACCTGGCCATAATGAATGGCACGGAAAAGCAAACGACCAAGGAGCCATGTTACCGTTGAAAGCTCTCAATACCGTATGCTACTCATGCAAATCCCGTACACGACAAATCAATTTGTGTTATAAATCAAAATTAATATAAATGTTGACGTTATATAAGGTTTTTTTTTAAATAATATAAATTCACGAAGCCGTTTATCGAATAACTTGTACGAAAATCAAAGACATCGATTTGAAACAGAGCTTTTAAAAAATATTTAGAAAACTTTCTAGTGATCTTTGTGTACATACGAAACAAATTCACATTTAATTAACATAGGAAAATCGTAATAAAACGAATATAAAGAAAAATAGGCATATAAACATTATAGATCTTGTCTTTAATTGACTTTTACACATGCATTGTATGCTCAATAGTTCAAATGTAAACATTTAAATGGAGCATAGAGTTAAGCACGGAACTGAACTTAAATCTCTTGCAGTCTAGACTGGTACCTAAGCGCCGTTTTCGTCTAGACGTCTGCAATCGGTGTCTTTGACTTTTTACATGCTTGCACATTTGAACTGCACTCGCCACTCGATACATAATTACATGCACGGTATATTTACAGTACTATGACGATATTCTAACGTATTAAAATGGAAACAAAAGCAAAGGCGTAAGAGAAATTGGGTGAACGAGGTAAATATGTAACTTATAATAGAAATCAGCATTCTAATTTCCAAGCGACTTTAAGGAAAATGAGTTTAAATACGTGCGAGTTTAGTTTGAAAACATTCGTTCGTAGCACGTCATTATGACTGTACTTCTTGACAAACATAATATCAAGCCGAGCTGGGGCCTTTCCACCACGTCAATGTCATGCACATTCATTAGTTTGTTATTTGTGAATGTTATTGTAATTGTCGATATACCAAACTAAAAACAATTAGGCGATATTTTAATTGGTGCTTAGTATCTTTTTCCTGCTTATATCTGTTATTTCCACAATGCGAAACAAGGCAAATAGAGATCAACATAAGGTTTGTTTTCCTCATTGAGTACGCTAGGAGGCGCATTTCATCAAACAGAGTTCTGCGGCGCATGCTAATAGTACGTAATGACAGATACCATTGCCTGAGGCGCCACTTTACCGCGGTATGCGTTGGCGCCATTATTTCAAGTGTAGATAAGTATTACTGCTGATAACGTTATCAATATACACTGTTCCAAACATATTGCATGCTTTTTATATCAATAACTGGAGATAACACAGGTGCGCACTATGTGATGTAGCAATTTATCGTATCTTATCCTAGGGGCTTGTACACCTCCTTTTAAACAAATATTTTGACAAAATTTATAACCTGCTTGTTGACTTGCTAGCAAAGTTTATTAAGGATTCATTCTATATGTTTAATATAGTTTGAAATTTAATAATTAAAAATATTGATAGAATTGACATTGTACAAGGAGTGTAAAATACAGTTGATTTCTTTATTCTATGAAAATATTAATAATGAAAGTTAAATGCAATGCTAAAGGCAGTATTATTGATGAGCGTCCGGGAGGCTATGGTTGGCCCGTACCAATGGAAACTTTTATTGTTTACATAAACTAAGATGCACGCTCTATCAAGGAAAAACATCGCGTCGAGGAAATTCACAAACACCAAAACGTGATTTTGCATCCATAGATCTTTGAAGATATGGCAAATTATTAGTTTTTATTGCACATAATTATATTGAGCCTTAACTACGTGGATAGCAATCTATTAATAACCAGAATTGTGGTTACGATTGTAAGTGCATTTGTATTAATATTTGCATAATCTAGATAAATACATGCGACACAAAGTACAGTCACTTGCTAAAATTGATTTGGAACTTGGAACGCAAACTGCTGTTGTTTACAAAACAGAAACCAGGGCACCTTTCTTTATTACAAAACAAGTCTCAAGTGACTAAGTGAAATCGGCAAACAACTTGCGTCACCTCCATAAGTCTTCGCGAATCGCTTCGTGTACTATTGTTTGGCGTATCCCCATATTTATGTAAAATTATACATATGTATACAAGCACAGGTCTATAATCTACAAAGGGGTTGATAGAGCGAAATGCTTAAATTATTTTATCATAGTTTTGGATATAAGTGATGCTAGCTAGCCTATCATTAAAAAAATCTTGAGAAATCCTCGAAACTTAAGCCACATCTTAAAAAATACCAGGATTAAGAAATAATTCTATGTAAGTCACAGAGCAACAAATACAGCGATAAGTAATTAAAATAGAAATTTAATTTTCTTCTAAAATAAACAATAGACTAATACATTAATGTTTGTATGTATAACTTATAAAACAACTCCGTGTTATATACGAGTATATGCCATTATTATCACTCATGGAATTAGCTGAAAGCTTTCCATGAATGAATGTTCTCGAGTGTATAAAAATACTTCGAAACCACGACGACGGTTTCGTTTGATTGGATCCACGTAACTATCACATTTTCTAGAAAATATAATCAATCATTATGCCAAAGAGCCGAGTGAGTCCACAAAAAATCAAAGCTCAGTGGGAGTAGTGCCAAATAAACATATTTTGTTTTTGCTACAGGGTGACAGATCTATTAATTTAGTAATTAAACAGTTTATTGACCTGACATCAGGTTCCAAATGTATCCAGTTAATTAATAGTTTCAAGCGTAATTTATATAAAGTGTGATATCATTTCTAGATGGGATAGTTCTAGCTTGCTAATGAACTCCCTTTCTTACCCGAATATCGTAGGAGACATCTAAGGAATTAAGTGTAAATATTTTAGAAGACCTGTCACCTAAATGACAAAAAGACAAACGCTTTCACGACCATTAACCCTTGCGGGGTAGTCAGAGGTTCAGGTTACATAAATGCTATATTATTAACATAGAGTATACTAGTAATATGTATCAGAGCTTGAGCTGTAAACTAACAAATTGCAGTCACATAGATAACGGAAAATTCTGATGTAGTTTCATTGTAATTCTTAATATCTTAATTGTGATTTAAATGTTTTATATCCATCCCTAAACTGCCCTCCTCTTCGAGTATTAAGAAAGCGTGTTTATGAACGTCGCTGTGATAGTTCAATGGAAATTGCTATCAACAATGTTGACTAACAAACAATATTGCACATCTGAGATGTAGTTAATCGCAGTGTAAACATGTTTTTCTACAGAAATTAGCAAAACATCAGGCGACTGACGAGAGTAATTGTGAAAAATAAGTATATTGTTGATAAATATGTTGTTAATTTACAAACCACCCCTGATAAATTCATATAGCACGTATTCATATACATTATGGGATAAATATTGGTCACCAACCCAGTCTTTTGACCAACCTATCAATGTCCGAACAATGAAGAACATCAACTTATATAGATAGCTCCGCACTAGTATTACTAACTATGACACACTGAGCAAAGACCCGAAGCATCAAATAGAATGTTCTATTCAATAACAGCCCACTCAAAGTACAAAACAAATCCTAGTAACCGAAGCAATTCCTAAAAATTCGTAGAACTATTGACAGCGTCATTGTAGTTTAAGTATGAACTTGGCAAACAAATGCCGTAATCCTCGATAAACACCTTCGAGGAATAGTGACGCGGCTGCATTACTCTGAAATAACCCAAGGCCTCGCTTGCACGATCTAAGTCCATCGCCAAATGTAAAGCTTGACCGAAAATACACTGCATGTTAATGTACGAGTATATCTATTACGTAAAAGTTACAATATATATATAAGGGACTAGGGGTAAATGGGAGATGGACCAGCAACATGTCATGTATATTCCGTATTAATTATGATTCCGAGGTTCTGTTGAACGCGAAAGTTCTTGGAAAATGTGGATGTGTATCATGTAATTGACTATGTTATAATATAGTATTAATCGTAATTCTCTGATTAGTTTCCCTAATCCAAACACAGCCCATGAATCATTGTGGCATATTGGACGGCGTCGGAAACCTTATAAGAAACTAGAAAAGCAGTTGTAAAGTCGTGACCCAGACAGCCGACCTTCCGAGTTTTAACCTTCGGAACAGTTACACATTCGTCCACTCCATTAGGCATATTTGGAGCTATTTAGATATGTACTTTATTGGTACCACTAATAGATCTAAATAAATTCAGGTGTGTGATGCTTAATAAACTAATAAATAAAATAATTTAATCATAATAAGTACCATGTTGGGATATTTCGTTAAAGTTACTTTTACAGTCCACCGACTAAAATACCAGATCATTGCTAAATGTTATGTATGTGTACATGAAGTATTGCACAATATTACGAAATCTTTTCATTCTCATAGCGTCCAACGTAAATGTTACCTTGGGGAACTGCCGCCCACTCTTGCAGCTGCAATTCCGCATTGCAGCATAACCCCTGACATTTATAACTTCCAACTATCGATCTCTACTTTTGATGGCAATCTCTTTTCTCCCAATAAATATCACAGTCTTTTTTTCAGCATCTTCATTTTTGCGCAAGGCTTGTTGAAGGATGAAGTCAAAGGATCAAGGAAAATAAGTTTGATATTATAATAACTATATTTTTCCTACCTTTACTTTAACAATACATTAGGAAGCAATCAGTATCCTTATGACATAATTGTCACCAACAAAATATGTAAACAAGAACTTCGTTCCGCAAATACGGTCGCAAGAGTTCTTGTAAACTTTGTACTGTGTAAACTGTAAACACAGCTGTAAAATAGATGATGTGGAGTATACAAATTTATTGATTAATTGCATAGCCACGAAACAAGTGCACACGTCTCAATTTAGCAATCAACACAATTCATACGAGTAAATGCTGATTTATCGTAAAACGAATGGCTCCAATAATTTGTGTGTTTTGCATCAGGCTAGCTGCATGATCACATATTACAAGGAATTTAATATTTAATAAAAAACCATTTGCATTTCAAACCAACATTTAATTTTGCGGTGGAACGAACCTGGGAGACATAATTCTCATTCGTAATGAAAGCATTGATATAGAACATAGCTCACTAGTTATATTTACTTTAGTTCAAGTCATTTTGTATAACCATAAACTCATATAAAACATAATCTTTACTCACGTTTAACGGTATAATTGTGAGGAAATTGTGGTGTATGGCATCTGCGAATTTGCCCTTAATAATACGCACCATATTATTTATTGCATAATCACGGAAACAAACAGGAAAATATTCCTTTTATTCTACGCCCAATTGAGAATGTTTGATCTTGACCTACAGGATGTTTTCAGAAGTATAGGTTCAATAAATGACATAAGTAACGATTAATGTTCAATACATCGAAGAAAAATATACAAAGAAAATATCGGAAAAAAAGTACCTATCTATCTATCTTTATATTGATTGAGGAAATTGGATCATTAAAATATTTTGCCCCTCGATGTAGTTTTAGTACCAAACCTTACAAAACGATTTTAAAAACTGATTCGTTGCCATATTACTAGATGATGAAATGTTTTTATTTGGGTACTTTGATTTTATTTACTAAAGTAACAATGAAGGATGACGTCAGACGAGTAAAAACAATTAAACTTGTTTATACTATAGCGTTTACATAAAAGTCAATTCACAGAAAAACGGCGCCACGAATGTAGGTTGAAGGGGGCGATGGAGAAATATAGACGTGCATAATTCGCTCGGTGCAGTTCCCCTCCGAGTGGGCGGAGGTGGCGGAGGCTCGCAGACAGGGTGTACTATCGCCACGACTGGAGTTACGTCATGGCCCAGTCCACGTGCACGATCGATAGTGACGTCGGCGAGCGCGAGTACGGATAGCGTTGCGCGCGCATGTCGGCACGACCTACTTAGCTTTTACGATTCACGTGGAGAACGAGACGTAGGCGATCGAAGGCTGCGGCGGTGGCGGTAGCGTGGCGCCGCCCGTCGGGGTGGCCCTCCACGCGGCGCGGCGCACGCGTGCCGCTCCGTCTGCCAGACGATGCGCCCTGCACTGCGACCTACTTTCCCACCCTCCACCATTCCGAGCGACACCATTATATGCATTCTGCCCTCTTTTATTCCGCCAGCTACCCGATAAAATGATACTTTGTACCACTGTAGTGGGAACTCGCTAATAATTTCGAGTATTTTATGACATTCATTGACTATCGAAAATACGTCATACATAACGCTCACAATCCATCATCTATGCTAGATTATATGGCTTATATTATGTAGTAATGTGCAATTTTAGAATCACCAACCCCTACAGTCATTATTGTGCTACGTGTAATATGTGCGTCATTTAGAACAACGCGATTAAAATAATATGTAATCAAATTGTAGCATTGCTTGTTACGATTTTAAGTAGAATTTGAATCCAAGTACGTATCCCTAGTATAAACCTGAATTGAATGTATCCAGTACATACATAAAAATATTTATTTAAAAAACGTATTACCTACGTGTAAAGGCAACCATCGCTAATTCAATCAAAGTAACAACACGACAAGCAAGTTGCACACGTAAATCGAAATAAGGTGACGTAAACTGTTACATAAAACTCATATCATACGCAATAATAGTATGTACAGAAAAATCTACACACGTGTATATGATATTGTTAGCTATAATAACGAATTCAAACGTTCGCAGCAACTTGTAGGTTATTTATCGAGTAGGCCCTTGATCCCGATAAAGCAAAAATTTGAGAGAAGTGTTTGGCGCGGCCGCCCCATTCTCACGATTCGACCGCTCGGTCGTCGGTAGGTCGCCCGGTCAGGACGGTCGGTGCCCGAGACCTAACCCAGATTATTTACCTGCGGCGGGGGCCCAGATTACTAGCTGGCCAGGGCACGTCCTCCCAAAGTTTTTAATACCGCCTTATTTGGCGGCATCGCATGCCAATTTACAAGCAAGATTAACAGCCTATCTTAAACAACAACAGGTTAATTTTAGCATCTCTTAAGGTTGAACAACAAGTAAACAAAACAGCGACCGCGCCACGCTTGACATTAAATCATATCGCATTTATGACTGACTAAAATATACTCTGAATATGCTCAACATTGGAACGGGACCATGTTTATAATTAGCATCGTCTTAGAACCGACTAAGGTATATCTTGACCTAAGTTTGGGTAGAATTTAATTTTTAGTTTAATCTACATCCCAATAAAATATACAATTATATTTACATAACTATTTGTCCTAATCTTTTCAAGGTGGGCAAAACTTCGGAGACGTAATCTCTCCAGTTACTTTTACCATTACTTTAGAGGTCCTTATGAGATTAATATGTATATGTCCCTTATCAATTCCACAATTATAAAAAACCTGAGACTCCTTTGACTACACTACAAGAGATCCGCCAGGAAGTATTATGTTATGTAATTATTGTATGTTCTATATGTATCTAACATTTGAAATTTTACTATTTTATAATACATATGAGTTGTAGTAACACCATATAATTGTCACGAGTATGTATTGTAAGAGGCGCTAAACATGTAATCACTCTCCGTATTGTCCACTACTCTGTCATTATTCACCCTATGCTCATTTTTACCAAATAGCTTAAAATCCTGGTTGTCATAAATCCCTCTATCTAGGCCAGAGACAGTCAGCGGCTGTTCCCGGCAAGTGTCAACGTGGCTCATCATTTGTCATGTTGCGTTACATGCTCACTGTCTACTGAATTTGTTTGGTTAAGTATTTTCGGAGACACGTGTACCTCTGACTAGCCCGCCAGATAAAACGTCATGATGCAAAAGTACTATATTGCCATGTAACTTAGTAGCATACATACCACGCTACGCCCATTTTCCTACAGCGAGTAGGCAGAGAGCAAATATAACCATTTATCTCGATCTTGGAAAACCACTATCATTTTATTAGAATATATCTCCGCATACATACTAGGCGGTTATATATAGGACTTAGAAACACGAATATATGATGAAATTATAATACATATATTACTTTGGTCAAGGTACAATACAGTGATAATTCCTGTAATTTAAACAACAACAAACTCTATATAATTTCTTGTAAGCAAAATAAGCGTTTTCATAAGCAAGCACGATGTAAACAAAACTATAAGCACGTGATAAGCTACATTCGGGATACCCTGACACGAGTTGCACCGTAGGGGCGCGAGGCTCGCAGGCGGCCCAAATGGCCCGCTCGTTAATCAGTTTTAAGCAATTCATCACCGGCGGAGGCAAGGGGAAGCGCCCTATCTAACCTGGATAAATAGGGTGGCCAATAAAATAACAGTTACTTGTGTGGTTTCGGAGGGGTTCCAACTGTTCCCAAATCCGTATTAGAGTAGAGGCCATTGACTTTTCTCGGGGCTTAAGAATAACGTGGTATGGAATAACTTTCTCATGGACTGTTCTATTAAGCACTACGAGAACTAACTTTGGGATCTTCGAACGATAATAAATAAACTACGTTAATGAAATAATAAATAGTTTACTTTCTTCCCAACATGTCGGATGAGGTACCTGATTATTTTTAATATATGTAGTTGTAATTGCGTCATGGAATCATATCACTAATATTACATTTTAACACCACCATAACCCCAACACTTATGCTCAAAGTAACAGAATAGATACCTAGAGTATGTATCGGACATTACATCCACCTCTTTAAGGAATATAAAAACGTAACTATATGTATGTATGTTTGGTAACTATGCTTAAAAATATATTAACTCTGTACAAATGAAAAGCGGAATATTAATTTATGAACTTGTGAGTTCGTGTGCTTGTAGCAATATTAGAGCGTGAGTAACGGAGACGCGAGTAAAAGATACGTTTATTACTAAATTGGTTCATTCATGGCGGCGAGTGGAATGTTCCGAGCGGCTGCGACGCAACTGCATCGTCGCCGAGCGAAAATAGAATGCGCATAGAGTGCGTCGCACGGCGGCAGTCGTGTCTCGTCGTCGGGCGGGGTGTCGACCAAAGGTTGCCGTATTATTAACACACTCTAATTCGGGGACCCAAACAAACCATCACGAATAGGTGACCTACATACCGAGCATCGCGGCGGCGGCGATAGAGCGCGGCGCGACGCTGCCACACGATACGGGCATGATTCACGGCGCCTCCGCCCACGGGCGCCGCAGCCTCTTGCGCCACCGCAGCCCACGCGACGCCTAAGCTTCCCTCTCGGCCGACATCCGTCATCAATTAAGTGAAAAGGGGTAGGAGTGGACGTCCGGTCTCGGTTTCACAATTACTAATCGGTGAACCTTCTATCGACTACGCATACACATTAAGCGCTCAATGTAATCGATCACTGCTCTTCCTACATTTAAATAACAAAGTATTGAGATGAAATACACCGATGTTATTTATAGGCTTATTAAGGCATGTTATGTTCTCTGATTATTATTTATGATATTACACTATTTTTTTCTTTCCACGGACAAAAGCCCTAAAAACTAACTCGGTCATCTTTAGACTTCCTCCCACAGGGTTACGATGACATTGATAGGGGACATGGACAACAGGTTACGAACCCATCACCCATAACATATATTGTTGAATAGTCAGCACCTGTATGTATCTGTATCTGCACCGTGACACGTAACACCATTTGTGTTGACTATATGGTAAAAAGTTATCTTTAATTACATACATACAAGAACACAAACATCTGACCTCGTAAGAAGAAGTGACGAGTTGTGTATGTTATTTTAATGCTCACAGCATCTCCTTCACCCAGTCTACAAACTATCGTGCTATGTCAGTCAAGACATATTACATAAGCTAGACCGAAGTAAACTAGGTCTAGATAGATATCCATAATGACATTTACCATTTTCTGGATAGTTCGACTTTGCGTGACCACCATCAATTTAACATTGTCATGGTCTTTAGTCAGTCTGACAGCTGCTAGCCACATCACCATATACAAACATTGGCTATTACCTAACTACGCAGTTTTCCTCACAACATTTTCCCTAACCGTAGAACTTTCGCAATTATTTCTATAACGTTCATAGAATTTCAGAATAGGTTAGACAGACTAAGTGCATGTTTTTTATAATAGATAGAATAGCGTGAAGAACATTAATTGGAAGGTAAATAGGTGTGAGGGAAGCAAGGGAGATTTGTCGTGACACTCCAAGGTGGTAATCAATAACTCTCTTCCCTACTTGGCAGCTTATCTATTGTATGTACAATAACAAGAAGCAATGTACACAGAGCCAGTGGTGGCGGATGTAGCGAGTAGACAGGCGAACAGTCGCTCGCCTAGCGCAGTTGCAATGCGAAATGCAGGCGCGACCTTAGCCTACTTGCAACCTCCGCCCGCGCTAGGTAGGCGCGCGCTCCCACGTGCCTACGTCACCACCACTCGGATTCTGCGACATTTACAACTTTCTGCTCGAGACAAATTGAGTAGGCTCTATTAAGTTCATTCATTGATTGATCACTTTTAGAAATGTTTATTATATTTCGAGAAAGTGATGTTGTTTTGGAATATTACAGATCCAGTTAAGCCTTCCATAAATCAACAAACACTAATGAAATTGTCTGATGCAAATACCAACTAAATATCACGGGGCACTTTTTAAACTATCACCACATAGACTGTGCCCTTTTGAATTTCAATTAGTGATATAGTAGGTATATTAAATTGAAAAGAAAATGTATTTCAGGATATTGATGTTGTTAATGGTAATTATTAATCCGACACACTGTAGTAATGGTTGCGAATTGTTTTTAATAGACATTAGAAGGCGACGCTGCCCGGGGCAAGGCTGTGCAACCGGATGCAAAAACACGGCGACATACTATTTCATTTTGCGCACTTAGGACACCGAGAACTATGCAGCAATAACTTACAATGCATATCCGTAAATAAACCTTCACGATATCAAGGTCAAATTTTAAAGTATTGGAGTAGTTTTCTATTTCATTCGAAGAATGTACATATTATATTAGTTGGTTCTTTGTAGGAAGCCTTCATGATAATAATGATCATAACATAATTAATTTCTCCTACGTTATCAATTAGAGATAATGTAAATATAGTATTTGTAATAATCGTTTAACCAGTAAATAATTGGTCATTCAATGCATCGAAACTATTTAGTTACACTCGTATACTTAATATGTTTACATTTTTACGCAAGTGCAAAATCGCTAGGTTCATTTCTAATTATAGGTCACATGAACACACTCCGCTCTGTTGAATCGTTGAAAAAACTTAACCAAGTAAATAAATCTAAGTAAAAATCGTTTTCACTCGACCGATGCGAGTACTTTAGTTGATATCCGTTTGTTTACATGGCCTACTTACCTACATTGATTATAAAAGTTTCTATGCAGGTTAAAAAGCAAGAATGAAGTTACCAAACTTAGAAAACATGACAATAAATGCTTTTAGAATATTTGGATTATAAACAGTAAACAAATTATATTTATATCCTTAGTGAAATTGAGACTATGTTAAGCAACTGACCTCTGTTAATAAATAGTTGACAAAAAAATGTGAAAATTATGCTTTAACTCACTGATTGATAGAATTGTAACAATTAAAGTACATAATAAAGGACTTTTATTCTTCTTATTGAAATCAGATAACCAATTACGATTCTCGATATACAAAGTCTAACTTTTTATACACATACTAACATTCCCAATGAATTTCGAACGAGTACAACTAGATACTCATAGTATTGTGAAAAACACATAAACATTGGCGTAGTGCAAGTACTTGATTTCACGTGACTGTTCACTTACCTCGTTCCGCGATCGCGACCTTGCCTGGTGAGAATGACGCCTTAACCTAGATGCAAGTGCCGCCGCCCTTGGTCACCATCTGCCTACCGATCACGCACCTAGACAAACAACACGACATTTAATTGATAACACTCATCTGTCTTCTTCTGTGTAACGCACATTGTTTTAGTATATCACAGAAGTCGCATAACTTGCAAAATTCATACATATTACATACGCATCACTCGTGGTAAGGAAATTTGATGAATGTAAACAAAACTTACGAATACTTCAGAATATAAAATACACAACACCTACAACACCATCGGCCATGTTGGGCGTAGACTGTTTAGAATTTTATATCTGTACCTAATTGTACTATCTAGTCAACAGTGCTAACGTTCATTGAAAACTATTTAGGTGGGTTTATTAGTCAGAGTTATAGTCAGGATAACAATAGTTTTAATTTACATATAAACTGGCTAGTTTCATGCTAGTCTGGAACGCACACTAGCTGCCATTTTTCCTGGCATGTCATGGGAGTTGATTAAGGAACTAGGGGTCAGTGGAATCAGTTGGTCGATGGGCAAGCAACCTGTCACCAATGTTCCATATAACATCACAACCCCAATATTCATGCTAAAAAGTGACCTTGGAGATATCATGGTTGAAGACGGTTGGTTGGAGGGAGGTTGTGTCCACCCAGAAAAGCATTACATATCGGTACATATGTAACATATACTAAGTAATGTATTGGTAAATTGAAAGGACGGTTACATAGGTGTGGCCCAATAAGACATATGACAGTGAGATAGACGCCATATTGAGCAAGGGTGACATTAGAAGTACCTATAACCACTGAGTGTGTATGAGTGTCAATAAAGCGAAAGTGGCCTACCTCTCTACAGGGAAGTGGGTGTGATTTATGTACGTACAAACTAATATTGCAAATTCAGTAACATAAAAAGGAAGATGCTGCCAGTGTTCCAGTGACTGCTAATTCATGTTTAAGATTGGATGTGACTTTAAAATACATAGTTAGTATTGATTCTCTATTGTTAATTACTATAGTTATATTAATCATTATACTTAAGACTTGATGATTTTCTTATTGATATATGAATATTACTTAAAAATGCATTTCCTTTGGAACAAGCTATGGTGTTTGAACCCTGAACCAAGTGCTAAAGAGTCACGCCCCAAACAGCGGAACTACAGTAATGTAGCTTTAGTATAAAGTCTAAAACTTAATCTTTAATGATTTCCAGTTTAATCTATTTGAATGTGTCACAACAAAACATGGCTTGGGTTGGTATTTTATTTGTTTTGCGCAAAAGAGATGACTGTGGCAACATCTACATCAAATTCAATATTATTTTGATAATGTTATGATTGAGTCTACCTTACCCCATGGTGAAATTATGAATATAGAATACTATTAACTAATTGGGAATTTTCCAAATTAATTTTGGGAATGCCACAGAATGATCGTCCAATTGGGCGGATAGTATGTATTATTTTACGCTACATATTTGTAAACATTACTTTCAAAATACACTTTATTAGATTAAAATGTTGGGTACTAAAAACAAAAACAATGAAGAACTGAAATATAAAGATTTTAACCACATATCAAACATATTCAATAACATTCTAGCTTATAAATTATATTATTATTGGTACTTCTTGGCTTGGACATTGGAGATGATTGTATGGACTGTATAATGTATATTTATCAAATTAATACTTCTACCAGTTGGTCATGTTTCACAAAATACACTCACCAGTGGCACAAAATACTCGAAATTTAAATGATTTTTATAAAAAAAATAAGACTTGCTGAGGAATATAAAACAACTAGGTTTATTCTATATTGTACACATAAAACCAAAACAAATCTCGTAATAATTCTAATCAATATCTGTAGAACTTAACAACTTTCATGTCTTAGTAATATCTAGAATTTGGCATAAGTTTTTCGCGGATCATATTGATAATTATTTATAGATAAGAATTAGATTCAACAAGATTGAGTCAAGGTTGTCTACTGTCTAGGACGTTAATGAATATCTTTCATTTAGATACACGCAGTTGCAGGACCATTACAAAGAGAAGTCACCGATCGCTACACAAAACGTTTCTTTATTTAGCACGATAGCCTAAAGTAAAAGTAGTTTTCACTATGTTGCAACAATTTAAAATTACGTACATCTTTAGAAAACTTACCCAAATTTAGCCATAAATTAGAACCAAGGAGCCCATGAATGCCTAGACCAAGGAAATTATTGTACTTCTTTGATATACAAACAACTGAACTCGAATCAGAACCTTTTTGTTGTACAAATATTCTAACTCAATTCACAAATTTTGGTGCTGTCCATTATCCAAAATTCATTCAAGTTTCATTAACAATTCAATTATGTGCTGTACAAGTCATTTTTTACCAATAATTTTACCCATCACTCGTACACAGAAAAACGTTTCAGTGTAAAAAGTTTGTGCGTACAATAATGCAGATAAGACGTATCCTTAAACTCAAAATTTATTTATTACTTATTAATAATGTTAAACTAATATAAAACATGAATTCTTCGAGTCTCATACCATCTTACTTTGCGGTCTAGTCAGTATATCATAAGACTAGTTCCTTTATCACGAACTAGTCATCAATGGAAAATAATCTATAATTTTTTTTCAATATAGCAATTGCTACACCGCACCGTTCAGCATCATACTTTCGAATAATGATTCAGTTAGAGGGTGGAATGAAGATTAATGGGACCTCAAAAAGATAAACAATGTCAGTAACCAATGAACAATTACTCTTACAGTGTAGTAAGAGGTTTAGTTGTCCATTTCTGCAATTGTGGAGGCAATAATTCTATGAAGAAATTGAACTCACATGTTGACCAGCACCAACGGGTTAGGCAGATATTATCGATTATTTTCAAACATTAACTCTATTAGCCGTGCGATGAAATTGGCTTTCATTGACAGTAAGTCAGGGGTAATCATATTAGAATCCATGAGGTACTATTATAAAACAGCGAATACGACATTATTGCAAAATGCTAATATTTACACCAGAAGCAGTAAAAAATCATTGATAGAGATCAAACGTCTGATCGTGAGTAGAGTACTCGGGGCGAGCATGATGCAGTATATTTTGTGATAATAAAACGAACTATTTTTGAAGAACACGATTCATCTTCCTTGAGACAACGTTAGAGCAATAGAACTCCGATGTATTTTTTGATATACCTTTTAAATATTTGGTATAATGTAATTACTGGGATTAAATTCGACGTAGCTCAGTTGTTTGCGGCTTGACTCTGTATCAGTGGGTACAGGGTTCAAATCCCACTTGAGCATGTACCAATGGACATGAATTTTAATAAATTTCTATGTACATTTTCGTAATAAAAACACATTTACGAAATGCATTGAATTATACGGTGAGGGAAAACATCGTGAGGAAACCTACTTGTTCCCCGAACAGGTAATAGTTAGTGCTTGTAAATGGCGACATGGCTGACCACCTGTCACATTGAGTACTATCTGGTTAACACGTGGGTTCGAGGTGTCCATAGAATTACTACCTTCGCAATTGGGGAGATGGACATCTGAACCTCTGACTATCCCGCAAGGGTTAATGGTCGTGAATGCGTTTGTTTTGTTTTTAAACTCAGCTAGTTCAGTGGGAACAGATGAAGAGGTGTTTCAGACTTGTTTATTTACAAAATGCAAGAATTTCATGTTTTTATGTTCAGTGCAGGGATAGAAAAGTATAGTTGAGCAGTGTGATGTAATTATTGTATGATAGAATTGAAAAACGAATTTATAATTAGACATCCATTTATTTAATATTTTAAGAATTTAATACTGTATTACATAGAAGAAATGCACTTCGTAGAAACATCTAGAAGATTTCCCTTTGGGACAATTTGTAAGAGATCTCTCTTTTTTCTTAACAATACAAATTATTTAGGTCATATTGGTACTAGATATTTAAGATGATCTGCATTGCCATAAATATTTAAACAATCTATACATATAATCTTTACAATTTCTTTTTCTATTTCAGCACAATAAGACATGACTTGATCACTATGACTATATGTAATAAATAAAATTTTGTAAATAATTAACAACTTAAAATATCATTATTCAAATTTGTGTCTGCCATTGCCTCAAGTACAAGTATCAACAACATTCATGAGAAAGTAACACTCAAGGAGTTCCATAATACTGGTGACGATTGAAAGGTTTCCTAGACTCATATCCAACACAGTGATCCATCTTCAAAGGAAACACAATGACCACTTCATATTGCAGACAGCCAGTCATTCTCAGTCAAATGAAAGTAGTGAACTATAAAATATTTATCAATAAGAAATAATCAGTCTTGTTTAGCCCTTTAGAGAAAAAACTTTATCAAAACCTGAAGTACACTGCTTGCAGGTCTTGAAGATCTATCACATACAATGTCAGATATGATGTCATCCCTTCTTAGTCTATAAAAATCGCCAGCTAAGCTAATATATCACAGTTATTTTGTGAGGTGGGTGTAGTACTTTGTACAAATTAATAGGCTAACCACACAGTGGTATCGCTCCACACACTTCGACTAGCCCAACCCACACCCCACCTTTCTGCGCCCCTCCAGTTCTACATATCAATGTGATAGCTCTTTTAAAATTTAGGTACTAATTCTTACATCGTCATGTGGCTAACAATATTTTCCACAAGGGTCAGACTAGTCAATGTTGTTGTCTTTAAGACAATTTTATTCATAACTATATTGCATGTACATATTATAATGTCTCACACCTTAAATGCCATGTGAGATTCTTTAGATACTTGGTCGTTTCTAATGAATTCTTGAGCTCATTAACTATTTTTGTATACTTATAACTGGATGAGTTCTTAATTTCGTCACCAAAAAGATAATTTGAATAACAATAAATTATTAATCTTATAACTATTTATATAATAATAATCTGTGAATGACTTGCAAATTTGTCACAGTTCTTCAGTCAAAACATATTATTCCACATGTATAGGAATGCAGGGTTTTGTAACACTACACTCATCTTGAATAAACAATTGACAGACGCAACAACAGCTAGAGAATGAAATATCACAGATTATTATACTCTTTGGACAGTGACGGGCGTTTCACCATCATGTTACATTATATTTCGAAAATATGTACTAGCTTAAATACTAGTAATTGTAAAACCCGTACGTACAAAGAAACATTAGTTACAAAAACAAAAACACCGTTAAAAATGAGTGTCGTACCTACATCACTACTAAAACGACGCCATAGAAACAGAATGTTTCAGTACCTACTCATTTTGGAACCAATTTGTTTACAATGAATAAAATCAACTATAAAATTACAAAATAAACAATCCTTTCTCAATTAAGAAAATGTTCATAATTTTAACTGGCAATACAGATAAGCTATGTATAAGCATGTTTTACTAACATGTTTATAATAAGTTATTACTACTAATTTTATTTGTCCCAACATTTCACTGGAGAGTTTTCATAACAAAATTAAGTTTACAAAAATAGAACAGGAATATTTCCTTAAAACACATCTTCTCTATGTTCAGTGCATTTCATACATACATCATACAGACAAGAAAACAAAAGGCACCCAGCGATAATATATGAGTGGGTACCCACACCAACTACACTACTATGATTAACATCTAGAGAGGACAAGTCACTAAACTCAGTCCACTAACACCTTAACAGTTAACTAACACATCAAATTATGATCAATTGAAAGAAAAAAAAAGTTTTTCCATAAGTTAAAAACAAATTTTGTGGTAGTTTTATATATTGGCAGCATAAGAATTTAATAATGCTTTTTGATAAAAATCTGAAAAATTTAATTGTAAGTTTCACAACTGTTTCAAATACAATAAAAAGACTGAACCGATTTTTGTATTACAAAAATAAAGAAATAGAAGTTGAACTAAAAGACGAAAACAGATTTTGAATGAAAAAGTGTCTATGTTTGAAATCCCAGCTAACAATACAAAGAAAAGTGCCTCATAAAACCAGATTCACTTATATATTAATGTGTGTTTGTGTAATGTTTATAAATGATGGGCATCTCAAAGGATGCCTCAAATGCTTGTAAGTGTTGTGAATCATGGAATAATATAAAACCATTTTAATTCTCAAGCTCCAAGAAAATTACAAAGCAAAACTAATAGTATGATCTGTTTCAAAACTTTCTCATATTTTTTTTAAAAAGAATAAAGTTTTCTTTTTGTGTATTTGTTTTGGAAATACTATTTGAAGAGATTGAGAATTATGGTATTGTAATTGATATAAGATTACTGCTGAACAGGAGCCGCATACAGCAATGGGCCTGGAGGCAGGTGGGCGTATGGAACACCTGCTCCAACTGCGGCTTGGTACCCACACGGGCCACCGCCTCCTACACCGCCACCGTAGTATTTTCCTCCTGAAAATAAATTAAATTGATGGAAATGATCAACTATAATTATAAGAAACTGACAATGTTTTCTTATGACATACATCTTATCTTATAATTAACTATCTTATAATTAAACAAGTGTTTTGAATAACAATGGGAATGTTACCTATTTCTCAGCTTAGGTACATTTGCAGTAATATGAGGTAAAAAATATTCTGCACGAAGTGTAATTATTAAATCAGAGAAAAACAATATAGAATATTCCATGTAAAACATATCTTTTACACCATGAATTCTGTCAAAAAATAAATCTGCAAAGTCAAAATTAAGTATAATACTCAGGATACATACCAAGCATCTCTTGATGATGAGGGTGCATAGGTGGATAGTGAGGTGTAGCAGCAAAATGAGGTGGAGGGGATCCAAACGATGAGCCCGAGGAACCAGATGATTTGTTCACATTGTTACCGTTCCTGTATTGCTGACCATTATTGCGGTTGTCTGAAAAGTCAATGATATCTTTAACAACTAGTCATGACAAAACCTAAAACATTCAGTGACATAAAAATTTTACATATTTTTTATAATTGAGAACACTATCATTATTGTGATTATGAAGAATAAAAAGTAAGCTTACTATTGTATGGTCTTTGCTGTTGTTGATTGTAGCCATTTTGGTTATTATATCCATTTTGATAGCCACCATTGTAGCCCCCTTGATAATTGCCCATAGACTCAAAGACACTGGGGTTAGGGAAGGGGACTTGCTTCTGGTAGTTGTTCTGTCTGTAATTTTGGTTTGCATTATTGGGCTGATTCTGATTGAATCGTGGTGCCTGATTATTTTGCCTGGGCTGGAATGTGTTCTGTCCATCATTGATTGATAGATTGGCCATCTTGTTAGTCCACTGGTTACTGCCTTGCTGACGTGGTGTACTGGAACCACTGCTGTTGTTGTCTTTTCGTTGTTGCCAGCGATTGCGACCTGCACAAATTTAACATTATAATTAATGTATAAACTCAGCTCACAGTGAAAGGGAGGATACCAAGTAAAATTATGGTAGAGATTATTATTGTGAACAAATAACAGATATACTAAATAGGATATTCGCTCACTGGTTTAATAAAACTAAAAAAATAGTTTTGTAAAATTGAATAAATTATTAATACTTTTCCTATTGGATGGAAACTAGTATACTTTGGGCTTACCTGAACCACCAGTGTTGTTTCTGGCCATATCATTGAGTTTTGCAGGAGGGTTTTGTCCAGTCTCTCGCAAGACACTCACAAGAGAACGAGCTTGACGGGCATCACCACTGGTGAAGTAAGTGTAAGCCGTGCCAGATTGTTGACAACGTCCAGTACGTCCTATAATAAAAAAATATTTGTGAAATATGTCATCATTATCATACATTATAACTAAGAAATATTTGGAATATTTACCAATTCTGTGAATGTAGTCTTCAGAAGAGTTAGGATAGTCATAATTGACAACAAATTTCACATCTTCGACATCTAAACCTCTTGCAGCCACGTCAGTTGCAATTAAGATAGTAGTTGATCCACTGCGGAACTCTGTCAACACAGCATCTCGCTCAGGTTGAGACTTATCACCATGAATGGCTAAGGCTTTGTAGCCACTGCGACGAACTATACGGGCAATATCATCAACCTAGAAATGCAGAATTAATCAGATGAATTAAGTGTATATACTAAAATATGTACTTTAATACATAGCAGTTTCCTATAATTTCTATTAGTTGAATAAAGTTATTGCTTTTTCTTATTTGTTACTGTAATACATAATAGAAAAAATTACTGTTATTGGTTTGATTGCAATAATTTTTTCTTATTATATTTGAGTTTAATTTAGTCTTGACTGAAGTCTAAGATACTACTTAAAATTCTAATTTCATTTATTAAATATTGCAAATTACATACCTTTTTCTTGGTTTCAACAAACACTATGACTTTATTGTCTCTTTCAGATGATATTTCTTTCAGCAAGTCGGTGAGCTTGTTTTCCTTTTCATGTTCTTCACAAATTTCAATAATTTGTTTGATGTTATTATTTGCTGACAAATTCAAGGAACCAATGTTTACCTTAATGTAGTCATTAAGGAAGTCTTCAGCAAGAGCTTGAATTTCTTTAGGCCAAGTTGCAGACCACATAAGTACTTGGCGATCAGGGCGAATTTGCTCAATTATCTTACGGATTTGGGGTTCAAAGCCCATGTCCAACATTCTATCAGCCTCATCAAGAACAAGGTAAGTACACCTTCTCAAGTTAGTTGTTCCCTTTTCAAGAAAATCAATCAGACGACCAGGTGTAGCAATCACAATCTCAACACCCCTTTCAAGATCTCTGGCTTGAGGGCCCTTAGGAGATCCACCAAACAAACAAGTGTTCCTGATAGAGCCTCTAGCACTGTATGCTTGTGCAACTGATTGGATCTGCTGTGCTAACTCACGAGTTGGAGCCAATACCAATGCAATAGGTCCATCTCCTCTATTTATTCTTCTCTGGTTTGCAATATGCACTGCAGCAGGTAGCATATACGCCAATGTTTTGCCAGATCCAGTGGAAGCAATTCCAACCATGTCACGACCAGACAGAGCAATTGGCCAGCCTTGAGCTTGAATACCAGTGGGCTCTGTGTATCCTTGCTCCTTGATAGTGCTCATAATATGGTCAGGGAAGTTCCCTTCATCAAATACTTGGCTTGGTCTAGGAACATTGTTGCCACTCACAGTAATCTCTTTAGTAGCACGGAACAGTTGGACATCATCTTCAGAACGAGAGTCAATATTGGCATGAGGCTTGTAGAAGTTCTTCTCAATGGGCTCAAGTTGACTCAAATCCCATTCTGGTTTCTGCAGACTATCTCCAGGATGTTTAGCTTTGTTGCTCTGCATTTTTCGGTTGAAATCCATTCCTTGCTGATTGTTGAAATTTTGGTTCATGTTGAATGCTTTTGGTGCAGAGAATCCAGGTTTCTGGAATCCATTTCCATTCCTATCAAATTGTTTAGGGCCACCAAAATCATTGCGGTTGTTATAATAGTTACCCTTGTCATCTTGGTCTCTACGCTGTCCCTGATTGTTGAAATTATTCCTTGGCTTGAACTGCTTTGGTCCGCCAAAATCATTATCACCACCATTTTGAATGTAATCATTCTTTACACCATTGAAATCATTCCTAGGACGAAAGTTGTTTCTATTTCCTGGGAAGTTGTTGTGTCCCATGTTTCGTGGTTGGTAGTTCTTTGGTCCCCCAAATTCAGCAGCTCCACCATAGTATGGCATTTTGCCGAATTGTTCATTACGGTCCTGTCTGGGGCGGAATCTAGAAGGATAAAAATATGATAGCATTATTTTGACACATAAAACATAATATAAGTCTATGAATATCTGGGAGACAAATAGACAAGAAACATGATTGTGTAAAATAATTTGTGTTCTGATGTACATTATTTGAATGGGAGGCAATAAGGACCAGCCTGCTTAGTCAATCTCCAGTTAGTGAAAATATCAACAGAATTAGTCTAATCAAAAAAAACATAACAAAATGCCATTGATGTGTTTCAGTGCTCCATCAGCAAGTTTCATGTGACTGACATGAGGTACATATGCTATAGGAAACAATTACAGATCCAACTATTGACCTAGCTCTTACTATTGATACCTAAACATAACTTTGTAGATAACTTATTTTTTACTTTACTGACAATTATGTGCTTAATTAAGCATTGACATTTATTATAATACACAGATTACCCACTGCATTTGATATTTAGTTATTACACTGTACTAATGGTGTAATTGACATGCTGCATTTAGTAAATACCTTTCCACCTCTCAACAATTTACTTCAATCTACCATCATTGATCTGCATTAATACATCCAATGCATCAAATTATACAAAGGCGTATGGATATCAATGAATTTGATTGACTTGTTAAGATTTAGACAAGTGGGGATCCATGATTTAAGCAAACCTCTATATAGGGCAACAGGATTTGTGTTATTTTATTTGATAAGGCCATAACAATGGATGGATAAATCTATTTCCGGGAGATCAGGGCCTCATTATATCTTTTCAATCACCATTATGTATTTCATGTGAAATGTGATTGCATGATGATTCTTACAAATTACATTTTCTTCTAGTCCTTTTTACTTGCTAAAGAATGGCAGCTAGGGCGTTTTGAATTTATTTTCTATATCAACCAACTATAAAAGAAGATGTCTCATCTACAGCGAATTCTAACTCTATTTCAGCCCCGTTTGGAACGGCGATAGTAATGATTTCGAAAGTACATTCACATGACATAATTAGAAATTTGTTATTCATAAGTACGGTATTTTTAAATACTGCTTAGAGCTACAGTTCATTCCAATGTATTTGATTTTTTTATGAATAAATTCTAGTACTGGGCGACAGCGTGTAGGTATCTAAAGAAACTATCCTATTGAACCAGTTCAGAAACTTGGTAGCTGGTATTACAAATACGATAAAACATAGGGAATAACCGATACACGACAGCTTGATGCGAAAGAGACCTCATGATCTAAAATATGATCCCTATGATAAAAATAATTCATTTAAAATGAAACGCTCTGTTGTAGATATAATTGAACGATGGACTCCATTAGAACCCAATTAGAATACAAAATGGCGGATGTTAAGCACATGAACAAATAGGACAAAAATCAATAGGATACGTCTATAGAAGATAATATTTCATACGTTAAATGGATAAAAATCTTACTGTTGTTGTGATAAGTGGTATCCTTCGTGACTGTATTGCATGATGAACTCGTTGTTTTAATTGTTTTACTGAGGGCGACGGAATCTGGAAAAACCAGGATTAAATAAGAAAATTTCGATGATATCCAATAACAAAATTGTGTATTCTTAATGCTTAAATACATACCTCTCAAATAAGAGAGAATTTAAGAAAAATAAAGACGTTTCATCCACGTCTTTCTACTATCTACGTTCTCCCCAGGTGGAACTTGGATGAAATAAAATGGCTACCAGCCACTGTAAGAAAGCGAAGGAAATTGCAACACAATCCATAGACAACACCGGAAGAGCTAGGTAATAATGAAATAGGTTTTGCTCACACAAGCGATTGTAGTATTGATCGAACATGCGATGAATGCAGGGAAAGTAGTTAGCTAGACTAGAAAAGGGTGTCAGGACGCATAGTAATATACATTATAACGCCCTAAAGTGATTTGACAAATAAATCTGCCCCGATACATTGATGAGTGTTTGGTTATAGAGATCCCGCCGCATAAGGTGGCAGTTGGAGGCGTCGCCACAGTCGCGTAATTCAGTGTTACCAGTAAACACGCCAAAACTAGCACTCACTGTGCCATACGGCTCGATACATTATAGGTTTCATTTGTAACGGTCTTTGGTTGCAGAGCTATAAACTCAAATAAAACAAATTAATATATCAAAGTCAAAATATGTTTATTAAACTATTTCAAACATGATTAATAATTAACGGGACTTATCCTTCTTATTATATATTACATATATTATGTGTTCCTTCACTCTGTCCGCAATAGATCGTTTAGTGTGTTCGACGTAGGATTTCCCACAGCTGCAATCAATCTTATACACACCCTTATATCTTATATCATGAGTATAAATCGCGAATCTCTTAAAACTATTATTTCAAACATGGCACTGAGCATTGTCTTTACATATTTTTTACCGAGGTTAGATCAGCGGAGACCATAGCTTGGAGAAGAACTAACAAGAAACTCCGGAAATCAATTTATTATAATCACCCTTAACAAACATAAAAATTACAAAGAGTGGGCAAAAAACACAACGCTGGTAATACTAAATTTACCTTTCATACAAAATAACACGCAATGGCGGTAACGTCAAATTTAGTTCCAAGTTTGGCTACTGCCACCTTATGTGGCGGGATCTCTACCTTTCACTTTGGGAAGTACACGGGTAAAAATATCATGCATTATATGTGTGTATTAATTTGAAAAGTTATAAGCTCAATTAGCATAGTTTAAATTCTCTATTGATAGTTTTATTTTATCCTTATTTATATTTGTTAGTAAGTTTGAAAGTTTGGTGTATCTCAACAGTCGAAGATATAACTATTATAATAAAAAAAACCTCAGCGAAATGCAAGCATGCAAAACACATTATCAGGAAAGCTACCTTATCCTCGAAACAGGTAATAGTCATGCTTGAAATCATCTGTTTTATTAGATAATGACTATATCTGGTTAATTTAGTATATCATTTTAGGCATATAATTTGAATAGAAAATAACCCTTCGCGACTGCAGAGATGGACGAACGATATCCTCTGATTATCCAGCAAGGATAATAATTCGTGAAAGTGTTCATTATTTGTTTTTATTGAGAGCCCCAACTTTGTGATGTCTGTTCACTTTTCAGATTTTTGTACTCTATGGTTCTTTCCTGGAATTGGTCAAGCTATTGGTATAAAACTGATATAATAAATTGAATTGATGTTTTTTTTATGTTTAATATTTTTCTTATCAAATATCAATATATTGTAAATATTTGTAAATAATAATATGCAATGCAGTGTTTTACGTAGATAAGAGTTGTCTCTTATTTAAATTAAATAGATTCTTTATTTTAAATACTCTATATAAGAGATATGTTACAGTAAGAATTTGAAGAAACCCTTAAAAATGGAATCTCCCGATGATACCACGAATAGTTTGTATCCGGCACTATTTCAATGTTTCACTATAATATTATGTGGGTAAGTAATATAAATTGTTACAAATGTATCTGCTCTCAAACAGAAAATGCACTGTCCACATAAATAAAGTAGTCTTAATGAGAAGAAACTTCCTGCATTTGTTTAGTCCCGAGATATAGTAATTAATATTTTTCCTCTTACTTGAGAAGTTCTGGTTATTCTGATACCTTTCACTTTATATTTAGCATCATATGAAGGTATATAAATACATGACTGTTCTAAATGATGTTTGATTTTATGTATGATTATTTCTTACCCTTTCAAGTAACAATGGTTGTGAGTCATAGGCTGATAACCTCAATTGTGAGTTTGGGTACCAATTTCAATTCTAAATGTATGTTTTCAGATATGTTGCTGGAACATTGAATTTAGTTTCTGCTACAGAAGCTAAAGGCATAGGCACTTTTGTTGGCACCTTTTCCCTGCCTGCACTTATTTTCTTATCATTGGCAAAATTGGACTTTAGTACAGTTAACTGGGTGTTCTTGGGATCAATATTAACTGCTAAGGGAATTATATTTTTCAGTGTTATTCTTGTTACTCTAATTATATCTAAACCAATACATTTGGGCAGAGCAGGAATATTTGCAATATTTTGCACACAGAGCAATGATTTCGCTCTTGGTTATCCAATCAGTAAGTATTTAAGCTTTTGTAAATTTATTAAATAGTATAATATAAGAGGGAGATAAACTATCATTGGTAAAAACAACCCTGTGCTTATATTTAAAACAATGTCTATAAGAATCTCTTTGGCTAAATGATATAGCAATGGCCCAGTAACTAGTTAGTTCTTTTTTATAATAATAATATACTGTATAGTATTATATTATCTGTGATAATACCATTAAACCTTTACTTTACATTAAACCTTTAAAGGTGACAGGAGTTTTTCAAAGTTTATCTACCTCATAAGCAATAGAAAAATGTATTAACATAATGTTGATTATAAACAATGTAAAGATCTCATTCATTACATTACACTTTCAGTCAATGCGATATATGAAAAGACTCATCCAGAATATGCCCTGTATTTGTACCTGATGGCTCCTATATCACTTGCAATACTAAACCCTGTTGCTTTCGTCCTGATGGAGATTCATAAGCAAAGAGAGTCTGTGCAATCCCTAAGTGAGTCTGAGCGCAATAATGCTCTGTGCAAGGTGAAAGTCTTTAGGCAGATACTCAAAGGCATTGCTTTCAATCCTATCTTGGTTATGACCGTGTTGGGCATACTTGGAAATGTAATATTCAAACATCAACTATCAATATACATTGAAGGGTTATTGAAGGTATGTATCCAGTGTTGGTAATACAAATAATTATTAATTTATTGATGATCTTTTATGATCTTTTTGCTTTTTCCAGGTTTTTGGGCAAGCCTTCTCAGCGACAGCCTTGTTCCTTCTAGGTCTACGCATGGTTGGCCAAGTGTACAGACTGAGAGGACCAGCTATGTTGCTGCCTTGTGTGCTTATCATGATTAAATTGTAAGAAATTGACACTTATCCTATTGTATGTCTTATTAATATTAATAATATATGCACAGTGAAATAGATTATATTGTGCTATCTAGTCTGGGACTTAAAAAGAGTTCATTAAATATGTCTTATAAATTTGAAAGAATAATACATTCAAGTATATCTCTTTGGAGATACCCTTGTTGTACTCTGAATAGTACTATAAATTATACCATTTACTCCATATTATACCATTTAAGCTTGTTATGGTATTAATAGACAAGATTAATTTCAACAGCAATCTGGTAATTACTAGTAAATAACTGTATAATATTCATATTTCAGAATAATTTTGCCAGTAGTAATGAAGGAATCAGTGAGCGCTATGAAAGCGGGTGGTAACGAATCAGAGACTGTATCTCTATCAACCTACGCTTTTCTCTATGGCACAATACCTACAGCACCGGCTGTATTTGTATTTTCCAATATCTATCAGTTGGAAATGGATTTGGTGAGCTACTTTATTTAATTTTGTTTAATAAATATTGTTTTTATATCATACATAACTCCCCACATAGTACAAGAGAGATCCTATATATCCTTTATTCAGTTTACTTACATAGAACTTTACTCTTATATAATCCAATAAATGCAAATCCTTGTTTTGTATATCCCACTGAATGCCAACATCCAGAAAATGTACTTTAGATACATGTCCTTTTGTTACTGTATCATTTTGCTTTCTTACTGAGTTTTACCTCTTCATATAGTTATTATTTTGTATTACAGATGGCATCATCAATGGTTGTATGCACCCTACTGTCCGCACCAATAATGTTTATATCCGCTCAGCTTATTTCAATGAGCAGAGACTATGCAGCCCAGATCCAAAGTTTTGGTTACGGTTTATCCATAGCCGCCTTAGTAGCTGGTGTTTGGGTATCTATTGTCTTCCTCATAACTAAGAAGTATCGAAGGGTGCCACATAGGTTGACCTCGTGCTTGTTGATGTCACAGGTCAGTGTTGTGAATATATTTTTCCATACCTTACATGGAATGTTGTGCTGTTTAATGTTTGCCCACACGAAAAGAAGAAAAAAAACATAAATATACTAATGCATATTATCCTTTGCATAATAGCCAGAGCCCTGTGTGTCCATTGCCGCATTGCGTAGTGAGTAAATGATTTATGGCCACATCAAAACCATTGGTTACAAATTAATAACTAATTTATGTTGTAGTTGGTCCCTGCCTATTCTGAAGAATATTTTGGTTTTCTCACGATGATTTCTGCACTATTTAATGAAATAAATAACTTTCACACTTTAAATATTTTCAGATTCTACTCTCAATAAGCGTGATTTGGGGTGGTCCCTCAATCAACTATTCACCATCATGGGCCATGATGTTACAGCAAGCTCTGCGGATATTCAGTATGTTTTCCTGCCTGCTCTGGACTGCGATGCTTTCTATCGGATTACTGATGTTAGAGGTAAGTATTTACTGAAATAGGACCTCTATGTACTAATTTATACAAAACAATAAAGTTTGAGTAATTCGATTGTAGTCTATGTCGTATTTATCTATTCCTAAAGAAAAAATAGATGAACATTTAATCTTCGTATTTCATTCTATGTCTCCTCTACTTTTATTACATACGTATATCTCAATATATACATTTACCAGCAACCAATTTCTCACCGATTTACTCGTTTCTCTCTAGACCCGAGGCCCCTGTTTCCTGTTAACCATCTGGCCGGTACAGTGTTTCGTGGCGTGGGGTGCCCCTGCGGTGATGGTGTCAGTACTATTGGCTACAAATGTGGCTAGGAAAGATCTTGATGGTAGAGCCAGTGATGCGATTAGGCTGTGTTTACTCGTGTTCTGTCTTACTGGTGAGTGGAAACAATTACGTATAGGTCATTTCATTCATTCATTCGTGTAAAATTATTATGCATCCTCATAGGTCATTTCGTTCGTTCATTCTACTAAAATTATTTTGGTTTTTATTATTTTCTGCTATTATTATATGTACTCCATATAGTTCATCAAGATAGGTAAACACTATTTATTTATCGCAAATCGGGCGCCAAATTAACAACCATAATACTTCATGTTTGCTATTCTTTTCTTCACGTCTCCTTAAGAAGAATGTATTAAATACAAGTAAATTCGAGGCTTCATGGACACTTACATACATACTAATAAGTAACTCTTAGCTACATGTATGTTACTTACGCTCACGCACGTTGTAAGTAGGCATTTCAGGTTATCAAGAGATATCTAGTTATTTCTTATTTTTGCAGTAAGCGTTGGCTGCTTGATAGTCTACACGAGGTACAGAAGACGGAGTGCCAGGATCTCGGCCTTGTCGGATGGCATTGGGAATGTTGACGAGTCGACACTATTGGTTGACAACGATGAATCGGATTTGACGAATCGAGACGGATTAGCAAGTAACGGTAATTAAGGCACTAAAGCCAATTTAAGTTTTGTTGTCATAACGATGAGTAGCCTTTAATTAATTCCTGATAGTTATGAATATAATATGAAGTAACATTTGCAGTTTTCAATCCTTATCAAGATGGATACAACTACGGAGACATTATATTTTCTTGGTCATTTGTAGTATTGATAATTGAACGCCCTGTACATTTTATTGATTCTATTTACGCTTTACATCGCGTTATACTCAGATTAACATTATTTGCACCCTAATTTGAACAGGTCGTTACGGCACAGTGTCAAGTGCATCACTCAACCAAAGCACTAACTCAAACGGCTGCTGCTCTAACGACCCGCAATGCACCTCTGGCCTCGTCAACGCCAGTTCGCAGGACATCGAGGATATAGGGTCGATCAAACGGTAAGTTAACTGATTCGAAATATATTAATTCATTATACATACATATCGATACACATCCCAACCTTTTGAGGTGGATAGAACCTTGGAGAAATAATTAGTTTTTAGCATGGATATTGGGTTTTTGATGTTTTATAGAACATTAGTGACAATCCATATACAGTGAACCCCCGGTAGTCCGACAATAATTTTGCAGGGCAGTGTCGAACTATCGAATTTGTCGGATTGTAGAGTACTGCCTAAGACCCCTTATAGTCCGATTTTTTTTACAATACAGTACCTCGTAATCCGACAAATTATAGATCTTTTCGTCCAGGTACGGATTTTTCATTGTAGGAAACAAAAGTTTTATTAGGTAACAAACGCCAAAAAAGTCCTGATTCGTCTGCATTGTACACCTGTGACGGGTTAAGATTTAAATCTTTCACCTTTTGCAAAAATCTTAATTTAAATGGCTCAAAACAATAACCTACGCGTCGAGCACAATAATGATTATCCGTACAAGTTGTAACTTGTTCAATCATGCATTAGCGAAATTATCAAAAAAATATTCAATACATATGTAATATGTACATATGTAAATAATAGACCATGTCGGATTACAGGGGGTGCCGGACTAGACAGGGGCCGGATTACCGGGGGTCCACTGTACCTCTATTCCCTCACGACATGCCGGGATGAACGGCAGTTAGTATTCTTTTAACGTCGCATCTAACATGTGTCCAAACATTATATTATTTATTTAATAAATCAAGGTACTATAGTTGATTGAAACAATTGAATTGAATAGTCATTTGAATTCGATGTTGATGTTTCGGTTTATACCCACTGCCTATGTAAACGGTCTTTATGTGTTTATATATGGAATAAGGAGAGTAATTGTTGCTGTTGAAAGAGTTTCTAATATTTCAAAAATATTTAAAATCAAATAAGCTATTGCTTATAATAGAATTAGAATAATATTAGCTCATAGTTAGAATTTAACTACTCTATATTTGTAAAAATAATTGTTTAAAACAACCAAAATCAATTCAATTTACACTCAATCTTTTCCCGCAGTGATTGTGCTTGTCCGCCCTTGCAAAAAGCCCGGTGCACAACAAGTGATGAGTCGTGTCAATACTTGGAGGATTTGGATGTGGCGGCCGGGTCCCTAGGGCTGGTGCCGCCAGAACAGTCTCGCGGCCGCGGTGGACAGATGCTCAAGCACACTATACTGTTGATTGTGTACAACTTGACCATGTTCATTGTGAGTTATATTTATAGAAAATCTTTCTACACATATAAATTTTACATGCGTATTAGCAGCATATTATATATTATTATCATTCACGTACTTCGTTCCTTTTCGGGGTAGACAAAAACTCGGAGGCATAAAATCTTCTAGATCACATTGATTACAGGTTGCTAGCGTCTCTTTACGACCCAGACTAGCACGCGAGTGAATTAACTTACTGTTACCATTATAATCTCTTTTGAGTTGATAAAGCTCAGAAAAATAATGTCAAATATGTTTCTGAGGTTTTTTTTTAACATGTTTATGGCTATAATGGATTATTTACATCTCCAGACAATATAAGCATGCCCTTTTCAATCATAGTCACTACATCTTCTTCCAAACCACAAATTATTCGAATATTCTTTTATATGTTTATCTTAATTTCAGGGCATAACATACACAATGTGGAGTATGATGCAAAAAGACGGCACGAAAGAGGGTGGTATATACATCGGTATCCAATTCTTGGATGTTGCAGCCAATTACGGGCAGGGTCTAGTTATACTAGTTTTGTTTGGCTTGGATCCCAACGAATTCATCATACCGACCCTTAGACTGATCAAACGCAAATGGTTGGTATTGCTTTAAAAATTCTTGGATAACTTTTATTTTTAGAATAATATAACTAGTGATAATAATTGATCTGAATCATTGGAATCGTCTTATGAATTCATAGATTGAAGCAGAATGTTTTAATTAAATGTGGTTTTTGTTAAACAGTTGAAGAACTACTATTATTTTTTTAAGATTCAAAACTCATCACTTTAAAGAGAGATATATTCTATTTTTTGTTAAATATAAATTACTATATATTTTGTCATATTTATTTGCAGGTCTGGCACTGATTCCGTTATCCTACCATCTATCGAAGACCTCAGTTTCGAGACCAAACACGTGTGCGATCAGTTCATCACACATCATTTAGAAAGGTGCAAAGATGCTATTGCCAAGGATACCAGGTATAGATATATTTTTTCTTCATAAGTAAGCAAGTTTATGTTACATTCTTTCGTCAGTAATATTTACCACATTACTAGTAAAGTAGGGAAGTCAGACGCTTTTATACATTCATAAAAGCGTCTGACTTCCCCGAATGTATTAAAAGTCATGAAGTGTATCTTAGTACATTAAAATTTTCAAGATATATCACAAAATTATATTTTGGTTAATATCACATACAAATCTTATACAAAACATATGGTTATACCTTTTAATTATTTTTTTTGCACTAGGTGGCGTATGCGTACATACAAATCCGTATTCAGAGGCTCCTGTCTAGTGCGTTGGCTGATCAACTGCGGTTTAGCGAAAGACGAGCAAGAAGCAGTACAGTATGGCAGGCATTTGGTCGATGGCCGGCTCATTCAACACATCAATAATGCTCATCACTTCTCTAACTCACCTCTGCTCTATACGTTTAAGTAAATACTGTATCCTAAATGAATATTAGTTGTAAGCACAAATACCAAAAGAAAAAATCGATGTCTATAATGTACCAGTTGTATGTTAAGATGGGAATATGAATTACTTAATGGGTTGTTTTGTATTTTAAGTTCCTACTTTTGGTTAGGTTGGGTATTAATTTAGTTAATATTGATAAGTAGGAAATTTCACTAGTTTTTACAAATCATGTAGGTAGTAAGTAATTATTTCTATTGGCATGAGTTGCATTATTTGCAATGTCTTATATGCTGAATCAATTTCGTAATTAATTTATATTGATAATGTATATCATTGTTTTTTATAGTTTTATTACCCAGTGTGATCTCATTATTATTCAGAAAAAAATTACATACCATTAGTTCTCATAAATGTTATGCTGTTGTTGCCTAAAGCCGGTTAATACATAAGTGAAGAAGTCGCGTGTTTGTATGTTAAAGTATAGTTAACATATACATCATATATCCCAAAGCATAGTGATTTGTGGCTGTTATTATTAAATCGCTTAAACTTTAGATAGCCGAATAAAATATATTCCCATATTTTTAATCAATATTTATGAATTGTTACAATGAACATTATAAAATGAAAAAAAAATGTTTGAATAAATTATTTATTCTATATTAAGTTTGTTCTTGGTTTTCTTCCTCATCAGCAGACATATCTTCTTGTCCAGCACTCTCCCACCATGTGAGCAGCCCTAATCCTGGTTCATTTATTCCACCGATGATCCTAAAAGGGGCTACGGACTGAATGGGCCTCTCACTTCCAGGTGGCCCAGATGGAAAGCTCTCTTCAAAAACCTCACTCACTACACGAAACCTAATTGCTTCCCCTGTAAAGGAATAAAATGGAGCATAGTTAACAAGCTTGGTCTAAAGATTGAGTTGGGGGCATGTTTGGTATATCTTTTGAATTCTCAGACTTGAAACTACAACATATGTTAAAAACTACAGAAAATAAATTAGAATTTAAAGACCAATATGTCACACAAGAGGAATAAGAAGTACAATAATGTCTATAATATAGCTGTAACACAATTTAACCATACACAGACACCATCACATTACAGACAGCTTCATTATCATTTATTATCCATTAACATATTCATAAGTCATATATTTCTTAACTTACCTGAATCCATAAATAAATCATGCTTTTCTCCGTCTCCCTTAGGATACTCCCAAACCCAAGCTTGTTCTGTCTCATCAAATCTTGAAGGATGTTGCAAAGCATTAACTGGTATCAAAATATCATCAAAAAAGCCCATTGTCACTGAAAAAAATAGATTAGATATTTACAACATTTGTAGTATTCTAAATTTATAATTTTATATGAAATAGGCACCCACCCTAATATAGCATCAATGAAAGATATATTGTAAGGAATATTAACATGTAATGAATAAATGTAAGTTTAATTTTAACTTTAAAATTCTTTGCATGTTTAACACCACGCCATGGTCCAAAAAAGTATATGTGGTGCCGGTCATTTTGACCCACCATGGCGACGAATGTGTTAAGAGATCAATGACAATATGAACCATTGCAAGTTAAAAAACATATCTTACCATGCACTCCATCCCTGCTACAACTTCTTATTTTGCCTATTAACACTTCTTCTATTACAGGTCTAAATACAACAAATCTAAATGTGACAGCTGTATGTGAAGAGCCATCACCTGGCAATATATATGAGTGTCCTATATGTGTAATATCAAATAGAGCTATACATAAACCTACATTCAACACCACCTGCAAACAAGATACATAAAATAAATTCCTTTATATTCATTGTTTAACAAGTTTTTTAACTGTGTTAATACAAAGTGTTTTCTTACTACCTAGATGGTTAGGGCTTCAAAATTTAAACATTTGCACATATGTAAAGATTTATTTTATAAACATAAAATTTTTGAATAGATGTATCTGAGTTCTCAGGGTTCAAATCCCGCTTGATCATGTACCAATCAAAATGAAGTTTAATAAATTTCTATGTACATTTTTGTCATAAAATACATTTATGAAGTGCATCAAATATTATGGTGAGGGAGAGTATCGTGAGGAAAACCACCTGTTCCCCAAACAGGTAATAGTCAGTACTTGTAAATGGTGACATGGCTTTCCACCTGTCACATTGAGTACTGACTATCTGGTCAATATGTGGGCTTGAGGTGACCATAGAATCTTTGCAATTGCGAAGATGAAAATATGAAGCTCTGACTACCCAGCAAGAGTTAATGGTCGTGAACGCGTTTGTCTTTTTTATATCTTTTAGAATTCAGCTGTACTGGTCTATACCTTCAATATTATGTTTTTTTTATTGGAAAGATAAATTTGGTTTGCCTAAGCAAAAAGTGAATCTAGATTACTATTTACTCTGGTATAGAATAATAGGCATGATACTTATTTAATTGATATAATTTTATTCCGATTGAGCTAAAACCATGTTCCTATTTACAGAATTACTCGGTTCGGTTAATGTTAATGAGAATAATGAGTTACACTCAAGAAATGTTTTCTGATCATTTCAGGGCTTTTTGAACTAATTATTAAGTCATTAATTTACGTACCTTATTGGCTAATTTCCGATTTAAAAGTGTAGGTAGAGAATCTAATAAACTTTGGTGAAAATGTTCGGGAGTAACTCGAATAACATCTTTCATTTCAGACACAATAAACATTTTGAAGGCGCTTATTCTCCAGTGTTCAATTTTCGTTATTGTGACATTAAATACATATTTATTTGTAAGTTAAAACTATTAGACGGTGTGTTTTTAAGGTTAAGGTAAACAAACATAAGCATAAACGGTGAGGGAAAATTAGAGATCGCGTCACATAAGGTGGCAGATGGAGGCGTCGCCACAGTCAAAGAGTAGATCAACTAGAGTACCCGCCACATAAGGTGGCAGTTGGAGGCGTCGCCACAGTCGCGTAATCCAGTGTTGCCAGTAAACACGCCAAAACTAGCACTCACTGTGCCATACGGCTCGATACATTATATTGAGGTTTCATTTGTAACGATCTTTGGTTGCAGAGCTATAAACTCAAATAAAACAAATTAATATACCAAAGTCAAAAGTCAAAATATTTTTATTCAAAATAGGCCCTATCATAAGCTCTCTTTGAAAGTTATTTTATGATCTAAGTACAAATTAAAAAAACTATATATTGACAAAAGGAATATATATGAGTGAAGTGGAAGGGCGGTTACGTAGGGGCCGGCCTAATAAGACATATATGTAACAGTCAGATAGACGCTATATTGAAAAAAGGTGACGTTAGGAGTACCTATAACCGCCGAGAGTGTATTAGAGAATGTATGAATGTCAATGAAGCGTAAGTGGTCTGTCAGGATCGGGACAAATGGGGATCCGTGATCTCTGCCTACCCCTCTACAGGGAATCAGGCGTGATGTGTATGTATGTATGTAAAAAAACTAATTCAAACATGGCACTGAGCATTGTCTTTACATATTTTTACCGAGGTTAGTTCACCAACCATTTCGGCTGCTCAAGATGCCACGTCATGAAGACCACGACCGCTCTGATAAGAGCGTAACGATTGAGAAGAAGAAGTTCAGCGGAGACCCTTGGAGAAGAACTAACAAGAAACTCCAGAAATCAATTTATTATAATCACCCTTAACAAACATAAAAATTACAAAGAGTGGGCAAAAAACACAACGCTGGTAATACTAAATTTACCTTTCATACAAAATAACACGCAATGGCGGAAACATCAAATTTAGTTCCAAGTTCAGCTACTGCCAATTTATGTGGCGGGATCTCTACACCCAGCACAGTTGCGTAATTCAGTGTTGCCAGTAAACATGCCAAAACTAGCACTCACTGTGCCATACGGCTCGATACATTATAGGTTTCATTTGTAACGGTCTTTGGTTGCAGAGCTCATATATCATATATAAACTCAAATAATACAAATTAATATATCAAAGTCAAAATATTTTTATTCAAAATAGGCCCTATCACAAGGTCTCTTTGAAAGTTATCTTATGATCTAAGTATAAATTAAAAAAACTATTTCAAACATGGCACTGAGCATTGTCTTTACATATTTTTTACCGAGGTTAGTTCAGCGTAGACCCAAGCTTGGAGAAGAACTAACAAGAAACTGCTCTTGCTCCTGCAGATCGTGCTCGTCTTTTGGCCTCTTTTAAGTCGGAGTCTCGTAACTGGCTGAATGCTTTACCATCCGTCAACACTGGAACGCTTCCTGACCGTAACACTTTCTGTCTGGGTGTCAGTTTGAGACTGGGTGCAAAAATTAATGAGGGTCATCGCTGTCGTTGTGGTGGGATGGTTGAGACATCATGGCCTCTCGTGTCAGAGAAGTGCTGGTCGCTGGTCTCGACACACCGCGCTCAATAAAGTTATTCGTCGTGCTCTTGTCGCTATCGATGTGCCTGCTGTGCTTGAGCCCGTCGCGTTGGTTGGCTCGTGATAACGGTAAGAGACCTGACGGAATGACTATCTTTCCTTGGAAATGTGGAAGGACTTTGGAGTGGGACGCCACACGTGCGTGGACACTCTGGTTCCATCCCATCTCACTGAGTCGGCTAGTACTGCGGCCACTCTGGCCGAGTCTAAGAAGTTGAGGAAGTACTCAGCACTTACGGACGATTATTGTTTTGTCCCGTTTGCTGTTGAGACTTTAGGTCCTTGGGATCCTGGGGCTCATCAATTAGTAAATGAAATATCGTCCCGTTTAATTGAAAAGTTTGGGGATCCCAAGGCTGGAGCATTTTTCTCTCAGAGAATTAGCATAGCTATTCAGAGAGGGAATGCTATCAGTGTCTTGGGAACTCTACCACCCTCTGACAGCGATGATTATAAAGATATTTTCTATGTAATTTAATTTTTATTTCTACTTTAGGTTTATAGTTTTAATTCCTTGTTGTATTGTATATAATAAACATAATATTATGTTCTTTCAACAAGAAACTCCGGAAATCAACTTATTATAATCACCCTTAACAAACATAAAAATTACAAAGAAAGTGAGCAAAAAACACAACGCTGGTATTACTGAATTTACCTGTCATACAAAATAACACGCAATGGCGGAAACGACAAATTTAGTTCCAAGTTTGCCGTCTGCCAACTTATGTGGCGCGATCTCTTCTTCATAATTTGCAATGACAGCTAGAGATCGCGCCATATAAATTGGCAGTTGGGGGCGTCGCCACAGTCGCGTAATTCAGTGTTACCAGTAAACACGCCAAAACTAGCACTCACTGTGCCATACGGCTCGATACATTATAGGTTTCATTTGTAACGGTCTTTGGTTGCAGAGCAAAATTATAAATATCACAAGCTCTCCTTGAAAGTTATCTTATGATCTAAGTATGAATTAAAAAAACTATTTCAAACATGATTAATAATTAACGGGACTTATCCTTCTTATTATATATTACATATATTATGCGTTCCTTCACTCTGTCCGCAATAGACCGTTTAGTCTGTCCGACCTAGGATTTCCCACAGCTGCAATCAATCTTATACACACCCTTATATCTTTTATCATGAGTATAAATCGCGAATCTCTTAAAAGTATTATTTCAAACATGGCACTGAGCATTGTCTTTACATATTTTTTACCGAGGTTAGATCAGCGGAGACCCTAGCTTGGAGAAGAACTAACAAGAAACTCCGGAAATCAATTTATTATAATCACCCTTAACAAACAAAAAAATTACAAAGAGTGGGCAAAAAACACAACGCTGGTAATACTAAATTTACCTTTCATACAAAATAACACGCAATGGCGGAAACGTCAAATTTAGTTCCAAGTTTGGCTACTGCCAATTTATGTGGCGGGATCTCTAGGTTTGGTAAAACAAAACGAATATTGAATAGGGACACGGTATCGAATAGAAAGTATCGATACAGTACTCATGAGTAGTATCGATAAAAAAGTATCGTACTTGTAAAAGAATCGACACAAAAGTATCGATACCTCAAAGTATCGAGTACTTTTATCAGGCAGGGGCCAGTGGCCTATCTACGCCTTACTTACGTCGTTTAGTCAATGTTTGTCAGTAAGTATCGTCTGTATCTTCATTTAGACGTAAAATCAGAGAGTGAAAAATAACAAATGGTACATAAATATAAGATAAATACAAACAACCTACAATAAGTAGAGCCGCAATTTTTTAATCAAAAATATAATTCCCATTCCTCCTCGGTACAATTGCTTAAGAAAAAAAGTTTGTCGAGCCTCTTTGGCGATAGGCGGTAACGGGTTTTGGTAATTGCTATGGAAGTACAAAAAATTACCAATATAAAGTTTCAATATAAACTATCAATAACGCAAGAAATTCGATAAATATGTAATGCCACATGTTTTATACAACAAACAACTATCAGTCATCACAACGACAACGAATAAAGGAACCATAGAGTTTTTTGTATAATTATTCCGTGTGGAAAGGCAAAGAGATTTAAGCCCATACAGCTGCAGCCAATGAACCATATAGAACTGAACGAACGAGTTAGAATTAAACAACAGAAATGTGAATCCGGTTACCTATCAGCAATGGAACTAACTCTATGAATAAATGCTTCACCAATATTGAACAAGATGGGGTTACTAATGTTAACATAAATGATAAAATGACTAAATAAAAATAAAATTATTCGATACGATACCTGTACATGAAGTACTTGTTAAGTAAAAGTATCGAACACAAAGTATCGAGTACAAAAGTATCGGTATCGAAATCAAACTACTCGATACCATAGAGTATCGATACATTTTTCGTGTCCCTAATATTGAATTGAATTCGTCCAATGTAGTTTTATGTACTTTGAAAATTGAAATTAATCAGAACAAAAACCAAAATAAAGCTAATTTAATTTTAGCCTGAGTAATTATTTGATGTACCTAATAAGAAAAGTCATAATCATGCAAGCATATTGTTTGTATTATTTATAAGTGAATTGTCACGGTGTGTTGAAGATTAAACTCAGAAGATCTATAAGATTATACGAACTTTTATTATGAACACTTGAAGAAGTGAACAGCTGAACCTCAGCTTCTCAGTCTTACCTAGTTGCAAAGTCCAAGCTTGGTTGTCAAGAAATATGTCAGGTTAGTTCTTTGCTTATCTTGCTAGTTTGTTATTCTTGTTACATGGGCGATCTGAATCATAGCTTCTTACTTTGTGTCATACATCATAAATTGGCCTATCTGTGCATCAGAAATTTTAATAGGGGGGAAACATTATAATTTACATTTAATAAGTAGGCTGCCTTGCAACTCTGTTGTTTGTCATTTCAGGACGAAGATCGCATTCCCCAATGTACTCAAGTAAAAAGTATGGGGGCAAGAGGCAGAGACCAGTAGATATGGATCTGGAGCATCCATCTGAATCAAACAGTATGTCAGCCATGTGCAATGCTGGTATGGATATGATGCAGCAAGGTAATGTACAAAGTTTGCATACAATAAGTAAAGAGAGTGTATATAAAATACTATTCTAACTTAAAACACCAGGTGTCACATTGAGATCTGGTTCAATTTAGGTCTAATGTTCATCTGTTAAGGTTTTTCGGAATAACACAAGCATGATTTTTAATACTTGATAGAGTTGTTTACATATTATTTTTAATGATGTTTGTGTACTTTATAAATTAATAGATGTGTGATGTGTTTGCAGGTATGATGCTAAATCCGATGGTCTCTGGTCATGTCATGCCTGATGGAATGATGGCTGACATGATGGGAGATATGATGTCTAGTAGTATGAACATGATGGGAGCAACTGGCATGATGCAGAACATGGGAGCTGGGATAAATATGGACTCTTCAATGATAGGAGTGTATCCAGGCATGCAGAACTCTATGGTTACAGTGATGCCAATTGAGAAAAAGACATTATATTTTAGTAAGAGTGTTTTAGTGCCACCTCGCAGTGATGAAATTATACTTCCCAAACGACAGAAACCTCTTGGTTGTCGCACAATATTTGTAGGAGGTTTGCCTCTTCGAATCAATAAGAATGCTATATTTGAAATTTTTCAAGAGTATGGAAGAATCCAGTTTGTGCGTATGTCTAGCAAGAGGTTTTGTCATTTGCGCTTTGAACAAGAATACAGTGTGGATGAGGCTATGGCCATATCTGGATACACTATTACATTAACAGAAAAGGGAACAGATGACCCTGATGATGTATCTGGCAATAAAGGAAAACTTCATGTGGATTATGCTGTGGTTAGTATGGCTTTCATACTTTTTGAGTTATATAAATGGAAATTCTTCAATATGATGTTTTAAAAATTCAGTTATATTAAAAAAAAATTTCTTCAAAATGCATTTCATATATGGAAATATAACAGCATATATTGTACTCTAACAATAAGTTGTAAATAATTCATTTTGTTGTTCTTTCAGAGCAGAGATGATCAGTATGATTATGAAGCAATGCAAGTAAATGCAATGCGCATACAACAAGCACAACTGAATGCGTTGAATATGGAGTCACAGCCAGTAGAGCCAGAGGTACCAATATTCAACCAAGTGTCTATTCCTCAACTGATGGAGAAGCTCAAAAATGAAGAGAATTTTTCATCAGTTCTACCTGTAAGTATAAACTTTAAAAGATTTTGTAGAAGGTATCCTGTTTTTTTGGGAAGTATAATTCTCTTGTTCTGTCATACATACGAGGGTCAAACTGAAAGTTCTTAGAACTGGCCACTTATAAACAATATAATAAAAAAATAATTCTAAAATTCTCTTTGCCAATATTACTGACTATATATTTCATTCATTTGTCATTTGTTTTACGATTTGGCGGCAAATTGAAAATTGTCTGTGTCACGTCAACATGAATTTAACACGAGAACATTTTCGTGCAATGATTTTTTATGACTTTCGATGTCATTTTAGTCAACACGAAAGTTATGATACACTACGATTGCCCTTTCACGATGAAGCCCCATCTCGTGCGACTGTTTACAACTGGTTTAATGAGTTTAAACGTAGTCGCACTAATCTCACTGATGATTTACGTGAGGGACGGCCTTCTACGGCGACAACTGAAGATAACATCTGTTTTGTGCGACGTATGATATAGACTGACAAAAGAGTGACCTATCAGCAGATTCGGACAAGCTTAGGCATCGGTATGAGTCAAGTGCACAAAATCCTCCACGAACCTTTAGCGGTCAGGAAGCTTTGCGCCCGGTGGATACCTCATAAATTGACTGAGGCTCAAAAAGTAAAATGATTGAAAGATTTAACGGCGGTGACTCAAATGCTGTGTTCGACGTACTAACAGGTGACGAAAGCTGGATTTACTGTTATGATCCTGAAACCAAAAGACAATCTGCTCAGTGGGTGTTTCCTTTCGAGGAGTTGCCAACTAAAGTGAAGAGAGATCGAAGTGCGGGAAAAAAAATGGTGGCCTCGTTCTTTGGAAGGATAGGTCATTTCGCAACAATTGTGTTAGAGGATCAAAAAACAATTTCTGCAGAATTGTTTGCCACTTGTCTTAGAAAAAGTTCGAGAGAAACGACCTCGCAGTAGGATCCTCCTTCACCACGACAACGCCTCGTCGCACACCGCCACGCGAACGATCGACTATTTGGCGACATCAAACTTTGAATTACTGGGTCACCCGCCGTATAGCCCCGACCTCGCGCCTTGTGATTCTTATTTATTTCCAAAAATTAAAGGAAAACTTAAAGGAAAGCGGTTAATGAATGCTGAAGAAGCAGTGGCTGCGTATCGCGATGCCATTGAAGAGACCCCTAAGGACGAGTGGGCAAAGTGCTTTTCCCAGTGGTTCTATCGCAGGCAGCGGTGTATTGACGTGAATGGACAATATTTTGAAAAGATATAATAAAACTAATAACTGGCTAATGTAATCAGTTTTTGATTTTCTAAGAACTTTTAGTCTGACCCTCGTATTACATATTGATGTACTTACAAATATAATGTAGATTTTATTTTCTAACTATTAACTACAAGATATACAAAGATAATACAATTTGTATCTAACACAGATTTTAAGACAAACATACAGGTAGGTCCTGTAAAAATATTTTTGCAAAACGTGAAAAATGTTTTTAGGTAGGTACTACTGGTGGACAATCAATATATTCTAAACTTTGACTGTTTTATTTATGTGATATTTTTTCTGTTTCAGATTCTTATAGCGTGGCTTGAGAGGGGAGAGTGTTCTAAAAAGAATGCTACACAATTTTATTCAATGATCCAATCAACTAATTCTCACATACGAAGACTTTTCAATGAAAAAGTTCAACTTGATGAAGAACTGCAGGCTTTCAAAGACAAAATAAAAGTTCAAGTGGCACGGATTATAGAACAATGTAAGTACTAATATTGTTTAATATTTATTCAGATCAGTTAATAATTAGGACTCCCCTTAGATGAAGTAAGTATCACATTAAGTCATGAGTAAGTATCTTAGTATTCAATGTTATATGTCGAACATTTCTAAATGACCATAAATTGGAGTTGTTTGGTGCGCGAATGTATTGATGTTAAATAGTCAAGTATTTTACATAGTAAAATTATCTTTTTCATGGTTCAATTTGAGATATTGGTTTAATATAAATTTAGCTCTTTACCCTTTGTAATGTCATCGCACCAGATATCGCGCCAAATCCAGATACCAAACATAAAACAAATGAAACCTCTCAATTTAATTTTAATCTATACTGCTATAATATCATAAATTAAGAAGTGAGTACATTAATTAGTGTTAGTAGTTATTGGTATATGGTAAAAAACAATAAATACAAACAATTAAAAAATGTAAATAATATTTTATTTATTGTAACCAAGATAGATATATATTTATTTCAAGTATAAAATATTCCAACAAATTACATATAAAATATTTGGAATTAATCAATCTAGCATATATTTATTTTCTGTGTGAAGTGTAATATAATATAAGTAGGTGATGGTCTGAACTCCGACGACATTAAGGTAAGTAAAGTAAGGTAAAATAAATGAGGCTGAAGACAAAAGGCATATTACTCAATATATGTATATACTTTATGCTTTTGATTTCAGTTTGGGAACTGATTTATGAAATTTACCAAACATTTGAGCCATATACCAATAATACAATTGAAAGTGAGATCAAGATTTAAACGGAAAAAATGTTTACTGTATATTTTGTTATAAATGAGACGTGTAATTGTAGTAAATATGGGGCCACTACGCATTCAAATATGTTTGCAAATTACTACCTAAAATCTATTTTAGCTAATGTTTTAAACGTCAGTCGAGCAGGTCGAGAAATTATTTAAGGCTGCCACACACAAGCGAGTCTGGGATCACTTCACGAAGCCACAAAGAAAAAATATCGAGACTTGGCAAAAAATGATGCAGGTTTGTCTAAATAAAGAATACTTATAATCTAAACAATACTTCACAGCTAGTTTAATGTTTCTTTTCTAGGAGTCGCCCAAGGTAATTAAATGCTAAAGACAATCCTGCTCTAACCAAAGGAATGAAACGGTTTCGTAACTTAATATGCGAGTTAGTAAGATATTTAGGGAGGTTTTATTTACGTCTTTTCTTCCGACATGTGAAGCAGGCGGCAGTGAGCTGCATCATCAATACGGAGCTATTGACACCATTGTGCTGAGTACACAAACTAGGAAGGTTTGCTAACATACAGTCCAACAAAATGTCTACGAGTTGTTAGCTGAGCAATCAAGCAGTCGTGTAAGAATTGAGCGCTGGACATATCCACAAGGTTCCGTCACAATCCAACAGTAACAGCGACATTACAGCACCCGGCAGAATCAAATTGAACGTCTTAAATTCACGACCTAAGTAATAATGTAAATATATTTATTAAAAATGAAAAGAGAAATTTAAATTTCAAATCGAAACCAAAAAGGTTAATTCTAGTAGTTATCGTGTTTCTATTAATGAATGAAGAATGCGACATTTTTTAATTAAGGTAATATAGTTGCCAAATAATGCTTTTGCTAGAATAAGGATAAGTATAATAAATTGTACATATAAGTATGGTAAACGCAGACCGGACCGTATCTACATCTAGGTGAGTATACAGTTGAAGCAATACGACGTATGGAACGATAGTCATCACTTTTTTGAGGAGAGAAGAATCTTATTATCCTGGGTAAGATATTGGGTTATAACAAAGATCTTCGGTACTTTATGTCTATGTTAAAAAGGTTTAATTTAATTAAAGGGGTAGTTTCTATTCATACGTTCGTCTTTCAGGAATTCAATGTAATCAAAGAAGAATACAACGAAAAGTTCGAGAATGGCGGTGACTATAGTGGAATGAATTATGAAAATCAAGAGGAAGTTGAACAACTGAAGGTAAGTTAAAATAATTGTTAGCCAATAGAAAAATATTTCAGATTTGGTACTGTGGAGATTTTCGAATAATCAAATAATCCGCTATTTTGTCAATATAACAACATAAGCGTACGTTAGTCATTTCTGTAACTAGAAGGCTTCATGATATAATGATACCTGATACAAAGGATCATACTACTGATTAGCATAACTATAATATATAACTATGATATGTATGGATATATTATATGGGTGGATTGTCCACGTCAGGTTGCTATCTACGAGTAACCGTGTAAAAACTCCCATCTTCAATGTTTATGTTCTAGAGTGAGAACAAAAGTTTGCAATTTGAACTGGAAGCGTACAAGAACGAAGTGGAGGTCATGAAGCAAGAGTCCAAGCAGGAACTGGAAAAGTTCAAGGCGCAGTTCGTGGCGAGGCAAGCGCTCAAAGGGGTGGATGGACAAGTGAGTTTCCTTACTAAACACGAGAATGTTACGTAGTTCATGTTGAGTAAACCTTTGACAGTAGAAAAATAAAATGAGACATTTTTAAACAATATCGCAATACAAGCTGTGTGACTTTTTGATGTAGGAATAGGCAGGATAAACAAAAATGATCAAAAAAATACTTCCACGAACATTATTCCTTTCGGAGTAGTCAGCGGTTTAATTGCAGAAATAACAACTATGGCCACATTGAACCCAGCCGTTGGAATTTGGAATTGGCATGTTAAAAACAACTTCTATAATGTTGGTGCTTTATTTTACAGAAAGACGAACATTTAACAGAATATTTAAAGGAAAAAGAAGAAATAGAAACTGTGAAGGTGAGTATATTCCACAGTAATAGTACTAGCGGCAGCTGCATAAAATAATGCTGAAAAATAATCCAAAAGGCATACCCAATTATTCTTTTAGCAGTATTAACTGAATTATTTTTATAAATAATATTAATCAACTTTACTATATTATTTTTAGTATTTTAAAAATGGTAGTCCAGTGGGTCCGTTCGGTGTATGCTTTCTACTATGAATGCTAAATAGGATAAATGTTTGCTTTTAGTAATAAAAAAGTAATAAAATAACTTTGATACGGAGTTTGCACTCGCTTCGTATCTTCATAATAACATTATAATTCAAAATTATTATTTTTCTAGGCTGAGAACAAAGATCTTCAGTATAAACTAAACGAGCTTAAAACTGAAATGGAAAGTTTAAAGTCTCGCCACGAAAAAGAATTAGATAGAATGAAGGCCTTCTATAACGCGAGACAAGCCCTCTTGAATTCGGATAAAAACGTAAGTATGCGTCTGATATTATTTTTGTTCCAAACGAGAAAATATAAATAATAATAATCTGGATAAGATTTCCTCAGTAACTATTAAACATTAGAGCAGCGGTTTCTTCAATCATCGTTGAAATTAATGTTTCTTGTTGAAACATTTTGTTTCGTAATGCTTATGTCAATTAAATGAAGCCCTCTGTTAACTAATCTTTATATAAGTAAATGACAGACAAAGGGTAGCTATGTCATCTCTATTAATGTAGGGTCTTGATAATGTAGTGAGATATGTGTGCTCCAAAATTGCAAGAGTCAATTCCGTCCGCAAGTAAATTTCATTTGATGTAAATTAAGCAGATAAATAAGACCTGTATTTACGGGCATTAAAGTTTATAATTGTGACATGATGCCTATGATAATTTTAGTTCCCCAGTCTACTCGCAATTCTTTACTTACGTTTTCGAATCTTGCAGACTTCAGCATCACAATCTGAAGGAAAAAAGTCGGTTGATAGCAGTGACTCCAAATTAATCGGAATTATATCAGCATTTTTACATGTGAGTATTGTGTACAAGTGTTTATTAAACTACATAAATATATGTATTTGTGTTTTATTGTCAGTTCATCAGCTACAATTAGCATATTAAATGAGTAAGAGATTATTAAGAAAATATTCTAATGATCACACTAGGAAAACATACTCAACTAAAACTCGTCACAATGAAATACATATTTATAACGTGTTCTTGAATAAAGCTAAATTTATTGGGTTTACAACATTTATTAGCTTATTATTGCTTATTTCTTGCGAATAATATGTACATGAAATAGTGGCATAGAATTACTACCTTACCAATTGCGAAGATGGACACCTGAACCTCTGACTACCCCGCAAGGGTTAATGGTCGTGAACGCGTTTCTCTTTTTGTTGAAATAGTTTAGATTCTAAGGTTTGACTTTAAATAATACCTTTTATTCTAGGTTCACCCTAACGGTGCGAGTTTGGACTACATAGTGTCTTATGTACGAGCTCTGTTCCCGCAAATAAGTCAAGAGAAAGTTAACCACGTACTGACTAAGTATATGGACGTATTTGTGAGGAAAACCAGCGGTGTAGGCGCTAATATAGAGAACAAATGGCATTTTGTAGGCTTTGCCCCAGAACAAAGGCCTCCGCCAGATGTCGTTAGTATCGATTGAAATATTTAATACTTATAGAGGAGTAATTGAGTTTTAAAAACACGGTTAAATGTTCCGTTAATTATTTTGTATTTTTCGATGTCGATCGATGATTGAACAAGGCATATATTGTAAAGCATATTGTACGTATATTATTGTACTTGTAAAAATAGATTTTTTTTCGATATGTTTGTACAATAATGTATGACAGCATAATGACGGTATAATAATAGGCACTAAGTCGTTACTTAGATTAGTAAATGTTTGTACTGAATGATGTAAGTGATAACATAGATTTACATAAGTGGTTAGTCAAGACATAAAATAAAACACATCTGTAAAAATTAATTTTTGTCTTTTTTATTTCATTTACAATTGTCTCTTTCGGTTTTTTTGAGCAATTAGTCTATATTATCATTGCTTATTTCCCTTCATAATTTTTACCCTTCCACAAAGAACAACTTACACAAGAAACTCTTCTCTTCTTCATAGTAATAACCAATCTCATTACCTTATACTACCTCATTCAGTGGCAACCTTCTTCTGGCCTAGGCTCTGTTCAATGATCTGCTGGTACTCAGCAGTGGCCTCCGCAAGGTCCCTGTCCCCTGAAGCAGCAGGGTCCACTTCAGGCATCTGTTGACCAGCGTCCTTGTCTTGGCGCATCCGTAATCGCATTTCACGCATCTTGGCTTCCAGTATTCGCTCGCGTTTGCTCTCGCGTTCTAGGATCTGGAATGTCGAAATTGATTCATTTAAAAGCATAATTGTTAAATGTACATGAAACATACTGAAATGTGCACCAAAAATATAAAGAGCACATAATCAAAAGGGTGAGGGTTGGGATTGTATTAAATTCGTATACAATTCTGTATCTTGTAATCTGCAATGCCGTAGTCTTTGATGTTCGTTTTAACTACCCTTTTTAAATTTGTTTATTTTGTGGGTTAAAGATTTATCTTTAGATAATAAAAAAACTCAAACCTAATGGCTACTTGAGTTGGTGATCTCGTACTATTTGATGCTGTCGTATTAATGCGTATTTTAATAAAGTAATTTTTACGTAACTCACATTTGTCAGTGTTTGCTTGTCATTCTTATCTGCAGTGCCGAGGTTAGGCGATAGTTCTGCCAAGTACACGGACCCAGTGTTACTGCCACACGCCACCAGAGTGCCCTGTCGAAAGGAAGAAATGTCAAAACATAAATTCATTACTAATTTTGTAGTAAACACTCCATTGGCGAAAATCTGGATAGATCCTATTATAACTCTCATGTATTTCGAAGCTAAGCGAACTGACATCGTGAAAACCAAGCCGTAAACTAGGTACTAATGTCGTAGATATATAATCACGCTCGTTCCCTTGTAGAGGGTTAGGCAGAGATAACGTAAACCAATAATTTGAAAATATCAATTTACATATAATATTTTTTGTGTACAAGCACAGATAATATAAGTACACGTAAATACTTACACTTTCATGTGGCTTCACTCTAAGCAGTGGTTCATCACATATTTGCGAGCGTACAATGGGCCGGTCGTGTTTCCTTAACAGGTCCCAGCAGGATAGAGATCCATCCCATTCAGTAAGCATGAACAAAGAGAACCTGTGTATTAAGACTACCTTAAGATTTTGAGGCGTGAGTAAGGATTAAATGTAAGTACTCCTTAGTCCCCAAAGTAGTCTGGGATGTATATAATAAGATAATTAAGTGTCTTTTCCATTTTTTCCCGACATGTTGTTTGACGGGACTTTGGGGCAGTGGTAACTCTTGGGCAATGAGTTAGCAAGAATCATAGTCCCGATATGTATGCTATGATATTGGGCTTAATAAAAGACGTCTTTAACGTTCTGTCGACTTCGATCAAGATAATGATTGTGAATTGTAAATTATTTCGTAATTGTAAGTAAAAAGTTTACCTTTTTGGATTCCAGGCGCCATCAGTCAATTTTGTAGCGTATGGATATGTCCATAATATAGACGATTCTCTGCAGTCTTCACTCCATATTCGGGCTGTCCAGTCACCGACTGTTAGGAAGTTCTTGGGAAAAGTTGGGTTCCTTTGTAACGTGTATATGGGACCTAAATGAGCCTTGTACTGCAGGAATAAACATTTTTATCTTAGTCTTGTCATTCTATTCGGTCAATGCAATGGTCACTGACTTTATATTAATTGGCAATTATCATTATAAATACCGTGACTACTCGAAATAAAGCGAGACTCTCAAATTTTACTTATCGTTAGAGTAATATAATCCAAGACATTATCAAGCACCTGAGGATTATGGACGAAAATATGTATGTACCATACATACATACTTATATAAATTACGCTTCTATCCATTCAGCTATTTGACATACATAAGTGAGTCAACTAACTTGATTAGAGAAAGGCTTAGGTGAATTTACGTACTTGGCTGGGTAATTTCTCGACGGCGTTCTTGCCTTTACGGTTACCTGCAACAACTAAGCCTGTTTCTGTGCCGACCATGAATCTGAAATAAAATATAATAATATAGATTTGAAGTAGTGGCATATAGTTTTATCAAAAGATTTTGTTAAAAATATAATTGTTGAATAAAGCTAGGACAACACGTAATTAGTCCAAAAAGTGGAACCATGCGATGCCGAGACGTTCGCTTTGTCTCATATCAGAAAAATACGAATTATTGCGATGAATTACCGAGTTGGTATCGTAGGTTCATATTCCAAAACAGAAATGCCTAGCGCTCTGTGCTCTGACTGAGTTTCGGTTGGAAGCTTTACTAAATCTATTATCATTGAATCAGTCGGCTCGTTCAGATTTCGAGTATCCCACCTGAAAAATAAAAAGAACTGAAACCAATTACATGTATCTGACTTATAAGGAGCTTTTGGCTTGAAGGTGTGGCTAGGAATCCTGAGATATATTTATGCAGGCATTATATCCATTAACGAATGTTCTTTATTATAACACTGTCGGGTAAGAGACGGGCCGTCATAACATTAGCGGAAATGAAAAGGTAAGATAAATTTTCTTGCTTCATTCAATATAAAGAATATAAAAATTACTTATTTAAAATCATAAAAAAGTTCAATCAATCAATCAGCCTATGACAGTCCACTGCTGGACGTAGGCCTCCCCAAGGTAACGCCACAAAACACGATCGCTCGTGGCCCTCAGCAACCACTACCAGCGACCTTTTTCAGGTCATCAGTCCATCTGGCAGGGGGGCGTCCTACACTACGTTTACCGAGACGCGGTCGCCATTCGAGAACCGCTTTGCTCCAACGTCGTCGGTCCTGCGACAGACGTGACCGGCCCACTGCCACTTCAGCTTGCAACATCGATAGACAATGTCTACGACATTGGTTCTCTGCCGGATAATCTCGTTCCGGACTTTGTCCCTTAACGAGATACCCAGCATCGAACGTTCCATTGCTCGCTGAGCGACATGTAATCGGTGAGCCAGCCCAACTGTCATGTTCCACGTCTCGGCACCGTATGTCATTACAGGTAGGACGCACTGATTGAAAACCCTGGTCCTAAGACACTGCGGTAGTGGCGACGAGAAGATATGATGTAACTTCCCGAATGCTGCCCAGCCCAGCTGCACTCTTCTGGAAATCTCACGCTCGAAGCTGTCCCTACCCATTTCCAGAACCTATCCCAGGTAGACATATTCCTGGACCACTTCGAGCGCCTCTCCACTAACCGTGATCGGCCCCGGGACAACGAGTTCATTGAACATGACTTTCGTCTTGTCCAAGTTCATCCGGAGACCGACCGACCGTGAAGCAGCGTTAAGACTGTGCAGCATTCCCTGCAAATCCTGCAGCGACCCCGCCATTATAACAATGTCTTCAGCGAAATGGAGGTGTGTGAGGTATCTGCCATTGACATTGATACCCATCCCAGTCCAATCCAGAGTTTTGAAGACGTCCTCCAGTGCGTTCGTGAACAGTTTCGGGGAGATGACATCCCCCTGTCTCACTCCTCTGAGCAACTGTATAGGACTTGTCTTTTGGTTTTGGACTTGAACAGATATCGATGCCACGCTGTATAAGCTCCTCAACACCTGCACATAACGCCAATCGACCTGGCATCGCTGCAAGGATTCCAGAACAGCCCAGATCTCGATGGAGTCGAAGGCCTTCTCGTAGTCCACAAAGGCAAGACACAGCGGCGGGTTATACTCATGAGACTTCTGTATAACCTGCCGCACTGTGTGGATGTGGTCTACGGTACTGAAACCTTTTCGAAATCCGGCCTGCTCCGGCGGCTGGAAGGCGTCAAATCCTGAAGCCAGACGACTTGTGAGCACTTTCGAGAACAACTTGTAGACGTGGCTTAGGAGCGCGATAGGCCTATAATTTTTCAATAGGGTCTTGTCTCCCTTTTTGAAGAACAAGGCCACCACGCTCTCACTCTACGCCGTAGTGGTAGTCCCATTAGCTATGGCGGAATTAAATAGGTGCTTGAGCTTCTGCAGGACAGGAGCTCCTCCCGCCTTTAGAAGCTCAGAGGTTATTCCGTCTTCGCCGGGAGCCTTCCCATTACGAAGTTGTTTGAGAGCGCTCCCAATTTCGTCTTCGTCCACGAGCGGGAGATCATCAGTGTAGTGGCGCGCCAATGTGGCTCTTGAGTCCTTCGCATTGGGTGGAGGCTTCGGGGCATGCGAGGCGTATAGATGGCCGTAAAAGCCCTCAACCTCGGAAAGAATGCCCGGAATTGAAGTGACGGTTCTGCCCTCTGAGGTTTTCAGCTTCGTCAGATAGATGTACCCATTCTTTTGCTGAAGACTTTCGACCCCCGATTCTGTTCAATGGCCTCTTGAATGAGTTGCGCATAGTAGCTTCGGAGGTCGCGTCTCACCGATTTACGGATAGTCTTATTGAGACGTTGGGTATCTGACGAAGCTCCCTCTGGCAATTCATGTCGAATCCGCATCAATTCCAGGGTTTCGCTTGAAAGCTTAGACAAATATTAAAAAAGTTAATCAATGAATATTAAAATGGATGAAATTGTTTTTAATTCACGTACCATTTTACAACTCCATCTGGGGACGACGATATGAACTCTGCGCCAATTTTAGAATGTATGAAGAGGACATTTCTCACTAAATCCCGATGAGATACATGTGGAGGTGACATGGCGATAGCTTCCCCACCCTTTCTTATGTCCCACCAACCTACCTGAAGATTTGACGAATAGAGTTCTTAAACATACATAGACTCATTACTAAAGAAATTTAAAGAACTGTAGTAATTGGTAGGGATGATAGAGGTATAAAAACACGTGCAGATCAAATTGGAAACATGCTTGTTAAGACGGGTACAAGTAGCGTAAAGATGAACAACGTGCATGAGAAGGATAATGCACAAAAGTGAGGCCATATATATTTGTCAGTATCGTTCAAGGTATCAATACTATCAATAGTCTGTCTATCCCGTAGCAAAGTAGAGGCTTTAATTATTTTATGTAATTATGTTATTGATAAGAAGTGCAATTATTAAGTAATGTAGGTTACTGTACATAACGATACTCGTACTCACTTGACCGTTCAATAAACCTCCGACCAAAGTATTTTGATCTCTTGGATTGAACTGCAAATCCAATAAGGGTTGTTTCGGTTTTATTATAAGCTCAGGTTCATTTGCAATTTCTGAAATAATGCCAATGACAGTGTCATCAAAACTCTGAAGTATAGTCACATATTCATTATTACATTTTTCAAAAAATATGGACTTATTTTGCGTAACGTGTCCTTTGCTAGTCTGGTACGAAAAAGAATGCCAACTAGCTACCGTTCTTCCCGGCATGTCGTAGGGGGCGACTAAGGGACTAGGGACAAATAGAATCTATTGGGCCAAGGAGTAGCAACCTTTCACCAATGTTCCATTATGACATCGCAACCCCAATATTCATGCTAAAAATGACCGACGACATATTATGTCTGCGAGGTTCTGTCCACTCCAAAAGATATTAAAGGACGTGACTGTATATGTACTTTGCGTAACGCGACGAACATTAGCACATAGGTGAAGTGGTTAATTGATGAAGGTGAAGCAACAGAGATTTTTCAGGAAGGTTCCAAGTGGCGATCGATAGTGCTGGCCGATGTCGTTGGGAAGTAACGTAAAAACTATAAAAAAATGAACGTATGTATTACTGATGAATTATGCTACTCACCTACATCCCATATATAAGAGGTCTGTATATGGCGACTCTGTCTCATCATGTCTACCGTAGCATGAGCACAGGCCATCTTAGCTCCTCCGTCAGATTGCCATGACAACGACCTGATTGGTCTAGAGGCACCACGTTCTCGATACACCGTTATAGTGTTACAAGTGGATTCTTCCTTTGGAGGTATTCCTGGCAAGTCTTGGAAGTATATTTCGTACATGTCAATCGCCATGTTTTGAAGGATATTGTGCTCCATGCTCTAAAATGATATGAAGTTATTTTGTAGTAAAGGTTGAATAACTTACGTTTTGCTTTATTGCATCAATACTAGTCACGTACACATGTTTTCAATTAGAGTGGAGAGAAGAAAAGGTTCAGAATAACCTAACATCACATTTAATCTGTTGGTAGGTACACATAAATTGCTTATAAACAATTTAGGAATACTCGTGCATATACACAATGTGAAAAGATTCAAAAAGTAATGAAATCGAATTACTTACATGAGCAAGATGCAATATTGAGTGTATGTAAGAGTCATCTTTTTCGATCTTCCGTCTGTACCTGTGCAGGGCTTCGGGATCGCTAGTATTGATGTCCTTTGGCCACCCACCCTCTATGTGGTTCATGCCATTATTTGTGTACTCGGCTCTTTAACATATAAAGTTCGGTTAATTGTACTATACAGGGTGGCGCATTCAAAACGGTCAGTATGGGGAAGTCTGAAACTATAAGAGATACGAAGATTTGTTCTTAGGAACCATGTCACCGATTTTGATAAAAATAAAAACTGCATTCATACTTTCTTTGAAAAAACAACTGTATCCAGTACGGGAATCGAACCCGGTTTCTTTGAAAAAATAAACTGGCCCTTTTAACTTTTTCTTTTTAAATATCTATTGTGTAGGTCTTAAGCTGTAAATGTCTCTATGAAACATGGTGTCGAAAATAAATAAAATGCATTGTTTTAGCATACTTTAGTTTACCATAGTAGTTTCTATACACCGTTACAATATTCAACAGACATGTAAAATTTTCTCTAAGGCTGTTTGTAGTTTTGTAACTCTCTACTCGTTACATACACCATATCGTGTGGCATTAGCATAGCATTAATCTTTTTAGGAGGTTTTGTTATCTACAGTAATCAAACACTAACGATCTATTGAAAAGTCCACTTAAAGTGACGTGTTAAACGATATTTGAAAATTTCTTGTGGGGTAACGTTAGCGATGAATTTTACAAAACAAGCTATGACACCATTGAAGACCTAAAAGTAGCAATAAAGTAAATTTTAACGCAAATTCACCATATGAAAATACAAAATTCAATAGTAAGATCGTTACCTAAACGTGTTGAATTTTTTATTGAAAACAACGGTGGTCATTTAGAACACCTACTATGATAAATTAAAGTATGCCAAAACAATGCATTTTATTCATTTTGGACATCATGTTTAATAGAGACATTTACAGCTTAAGACCTACACAATCGATATTTAAAAAGAAAAAATGAAAAGGGCAAGTTTATTTTTTTATACAAACCGGGTTCGATTGCCGTCCTGGTTACAGTTGTTTTTTCAAAGAAAGTATGAATGCAGTTTTTATTTTTATCAAAATCGGTGACATGGTTCCTAAGAACAAATCTTCGTATCTCTTATAGTTTCAGACTTCCCCATACAGACTTCCCCATACTGACCGTTTTGAATGCGCCACCCTGTATAAGAGATGGATAATAGCTGCCTATCTCGTTTGGAAGTAGAGGCTAGAATATATGTTCGGTATGTACTGAAGGCGTTTGTACTTAAAAGACTACATAATTATGACCTTTATGAAACTTCTAAAAGATTTGGGTCAATCCGAAGAGTATCGTTATTACGCTAGAACTTATTTTTCTTTTATTTCTGTTTTAGGGCAAGTAACAAGTATCAGTTACATTTGGTGTAATATTTGTAATAATAAAGTGCTTATTTACATTACCTTTCGGAATTCACGGAATGGTGTGAAGTTGATCCTGTATTTAGAATCGCCCTATGCACTGGATTTCGTAAACGATAATATTGGTATAACGACGGTTTGCTTGGTATACTGGTCAAGACTGCGGGAGCATCTTCAAATAAAGTTTGTTTTCCAAATTCACACCTAGGCTTTTTATATTCGTATTTTATTTCGAACTTTTCTTCTTTTTCCATTTTATTTGGTTATCATCGGTTATCGGTATCAAAGTTACACAATTGAGACGTACATGGATTCGGATTATTACATTTATTAATAGATGCTGAGTAGATGTAAATAAAAGTATTTTACGTTATTTGACTTGCATGTGGTATTCACCAAATCATTAACTTATATTAATACTACTAAGGTCTTATATTTGATATTCTTCGTAAGTGCTTGGTAAATCAATAAGATTAGTTGCTAAGTAACAAAATGTAAGTTTCTTAGGATATGTGCACCAGCACCCTAGGAGGTAATCGAGCAAACGTTAACTTTCCTGGCTTAATAATAAAATATGAGAGTGTCTGTTTTGTATTTAAATTTTAAAGACGAACTTGGTCGGGGTTTGTCGTGGTTGCTACGATAATTGAAGCGGAAGCTTGCGGACAATCTAGTTTAAGTTTCTGTTTGTCTATTCTTATAAATATTATATTTTCATCTACTTCCGTCAAAAATTTCGCAACATAACGTAGAACAATTAATAAGATAAATATAAATCAGTATATTATCTTGATTCATAATCAGTGACCACAAAAAGAAAAAAGAAACACTCATAGGTATATCATAACCTAGTATTTTATTGAATCTACATGACACGAATAAAGGTATCTTATTTTTAATACAAAGGTATAGGATCAGCTGGGGAGGCTCGTTTTAAAGCCAGCACTATGAGACGAGGAGGAGATGCAGCCAGTTTCACATTACATTGCTCCAGCAGGAATCTCCAACGCAAAGCTAACCTGTCATCGAAGCTCATTTGCTTCAACTTTTCTACCTGTACAGAAATAAAGAATAGCATTATCTACTAGCAATCAATAAGCTCTAGCAAAAACCAAGAATAATCAATAATACGGATAGTTACTTCTTGAGGGAATTAGAATACGTTTTATTTTGACGCTTCATTAATTTCGACCCCAGTTGAAGCATGATATCAGAAATATAGGGTTAGTAACCTATATGTGTATGCTTGATGGGGCACGGATGTCAGCGTAGCAAAAGTGGATTGGTGACCCAAGCATTAAATACATTTTAATAAATGTGGGAATAGGCGTGACCTGTTCATATATCGCATTTGTGAGTACTTACAGAATGACCAAGAGAATCTTCCAACACGTTGAGAGGAATACGCGCCGCAAGTTCTCCGGTATGGTCGGCAAATTTAATTTGGATTTCTTCATTTTGGACATCGCTTCGTAGTGATGATGATTTATTCATACCCTAGAACGAGAACTTTATGAATGAAATAATGTAGGGCCCATGTATTCTGAACATGCTGGAGGGTACTAAAGTAATTACGCCAGGCTGCATAAGATCATATAATCTACCCTTAAATATGCTTGATGGGGCACGGATGTCAGCGTAGCAAAAGTGGATTGGTGACGCGAGCATTAAATATATTTTAATAAAAGTGGGAATCGTGACCTGTTCATATATCGCATTTATGAGTACTTACAGAATGACCAAGAGAATCTTCCAACATGAGAGGAATACGCGCCGCAAGTTCTGTAGCATTTCTTCATTTTGGACATCGCTTCCGAGCAACATGCAAATAATGACATACTCAGTAATCACTTACCATAGTTTATCGAATTAAATGCAGCACAATGACAATTTGTAAAGGAAACTACGTAACCACATCTTTAATTCTTCACGTTGTTGGTAGAAATCTATGTCATGGTTTAACGCTATCAGCCAAATATAACCTTTATATTATAATATATAAAGGTTTTATTTATAAGGTTTTAGAAAGGTCATTTGTCTTTCTATTCCCTTCCTTATGTTATCGAACTTCAACTACGTAGATTAATTCATATTATTGCATTAACGAAGCTTACGTAAGATTGATAGCATCATCCAAATTCAGATGTGTAGTCACTGCGTAAAGAGACACGCAGAACGGTGCTCCGCAGGACAAGCGGTCTCGGATCTGGGCTACGGACGCAGCCGACGGCCTCTCGCCACTCCAAGCTGACCACGCAGCCGCTTCGCCACCACCTGGCCAATATGACACCGATACAGTAGGGGTAGATGCTAATTGTGTGGACTTTAGGTTAATGTAGAGTACTGTAGTATTATATTATCTGTGGTAGAGCCTTTAATATCTTTTACATTCACGTCCTTTAATATCTTTCGGGGTAGACAGAACCTCGGAGATATTACCTAGAATATTATTAGAATATTACCTAGGTCACTTTTCAACATAAATATTAGAAATTATTGAACGAATTTGTCTATATTGTATCGTTACCAGCCAGGTGTAATTAGCTGTGCTATGTGCTTTTAGACCTTTCTTTTAAGTTTCAATAATAGGTATAAGTGCGTAAATCTGTCTAAATTAATTGAGCAGTGATTTGGGTCATCAATACGTATACATATTGGGTGGTCCCGGTTTTACTCATTATATTACTGCCAAAACAATCCAGACGCAAAAAGAAGGATTATATAATTCATGTAGTACCAGTGCATCGCTTTAGTTCCTAAACAGACTTTAGTGGGTATTGAAAATTTTTTAAACTTACGCGTATTGCATTGATTTCTCGTATAGAGTCTGAGCGCCTCAGCATCTGCCGTATGGGGCTGGTGCGTGATGACGCTTTTGCTGCAGATCTGCGCGTGCACGGCTTTATTACGCCAAGACACCCTTGCGTCCGCTATGAAGAGTACGCTCTCTAACGGACGCCATTCTTCAGCCCTGATTTCAACACGGTAAGGTTACGTTAGTATCCTTAGAGTCGATAAGACAATCATACCCAGTTCTACGATATATTATATCAAGCATATTTAAGTTAATAAAAGATAGATAGGAGATAGAATAAAGGCTTTTGGACTATTTTTTTAACGCTATTAACTTTTCTATCTATCTAAAAAGTATAGGAATAAAACAACCTGATTAGATATTAATACCTCTGGATAGTGTCTATGTCGAAGATATCCAGTATCAGTGAAGCAGGAGTCGTATTATCTGTGATTTCCACGCTGCGGATGTTCATATCAGCACCTGCAAATTGTTTTTCACAATATGAAATTATGTAAACGTTTTTCGTAATGTAATATTAACATACTTCATGAAGGAGACACCTATTCCTTAATAAAGTGCTTACCATTTTTAGTTTTGATGCTTTTCGCTGCTCTAACAGATTTTACGACGACAAGCAGATCGACGTAGATATTATTTGTTTGTTCTGAAAGTTACAAAGGCGCATCTGTTCATTCATATCTCTATGTTAATCCAATGGGTTATAGGTGTTTACGATTCTAGACAAGGACCTTCAAGATAACATTGATTTGTATACCTACATATACATTTACGTCCTTTAATAGTTTTCGAGGTGGGCAGAACGTTGATGATATAATATCTCTTGGGTCACTGTTTAGCTTTAATATTGGGATTGCGATGTCATATGGAACATTGGTGACAGGTTGCTAGGCTATCGCCTAATAGAGTTCATTTAACCCTAGGTCTTTGGTGTCCTTTTACGGCAGTAAGTAAGCATAATTTTTAGTTCCCATGCTTGCATGAAATAATAATATAAAATTTACTTAATATGAGTAAAACTTGGCGCATAGCTACAATTTTATGAAATAATATTTTAAAAACCTGGTAGCTTCAATATTTCGGCTAATCCACAATATCCAGCCGCTGGTTTTGTCGGAATATGAAGAAGCGGCAAAAAGCTAGTGAATTCATTTCCACTGTGGATGCAAACATCGGATTGACCTTCATTCAGGGTCAAATAGAACGGAGAGGAAACCTGAGAACAGAAAATGGCATTTTCCCTGAAACTCTAAGAAGCAAGAGCAAGAATTTGTAAATTCTGCCGTAGGTAGGTGATGAGAAATTATTAAATATAGCTGCAAGTATGATGTCCGAATATAGGTAGAGTAAGTATAAGGAATTTACAAATTTATTAGAATTGACGAAGATTACTTTAATTTCACGGGCAACTTACGTGTGGTCTGAAATTTTCACTATCTCCATTCTTAATATTAATTTTTGGAAATGTTATCTCAACTGGAAGAGAATAAACTAATATTAATTATTTGAGATTTATACAACATCTAATGAACATAACATGTTAAAAAATTTAATGGATTTTGAAAATCATACCGACATCGCCAACCAAAAATCTCTCATAAAACGTTATAATAAAATATTCAGATCCCCAAACATCAGCGTTAATCGTATCTACTTCAGAGTCTCGTATTGAAAAAGATGTTACTCCTCTGGACTCTCCATTTTTCTTTTTCGAAGCTATCATTCGTGGACTATTTTTCGCTATAATTATTCCAATAATCAAGGCGTTTTTATTATTCAAGTTCAAAGTATTTAGTCGGCATCGCTGTACTCCAGTCATCTTTATTTTTATATTTAGTCAAAACGGAAAATATTATTTAAATATAATTGTAATATTAACTTAAATATTGGATTAAATAAAATACTAATTCAATCTAAAATGCCTCCCGCCTTTTTTAAACAATTTACATTTCTTTTTTTTCTGACTTAGACTTAAGATTGTTTTATAATGAATGTGGTTTTGCTCGTTTTGTGAACAAATCGTAAAATTTCCCGATTTTGGATGAAGGTCGATTAACAAACTATTTTGCATAATGTGGCCATATAAAATATTATATCTTGTACTTTATTTTTTATTGTGTGTCATTGGTAATTTATTTTACTAACATATCATGTGTAAGTGAAATATTGACAGTAAAGGATTGATATGTATATTGACATTTCGATAAGCAAAGCAATATTGGCGCCGGTATTTTCAAGTTATACAAAAGTAAAAGAAAACTGCTATTCCTAAGATTTAACCTCGAATTCAACATTTATTTGCGGAAATCTTAATTTTAAATATTGAATTTATAGTGTATTGTAAAAAAACAACTTTGATTAGTGAAATAATAGAGTACGACGAGATTTGATGTTCACTGAGGAATTTCATTATTTTCTGATCTGATATTTTTTTAATAATAGGTCAATATTCCGAATGTTATTCAAAACAGAAGAAACACCCTCAGCTGATAGTATGGATACTATGGTGATGGAGAGAAACAGATGTAATTTGGAATATAATGATCGCTCGGAGAGATTCTACAAAGCTTCAAGAGATTTTTCAAAACAGTACGCTCACATTTATGCTGCTAGATTAAACACATTTCGCAACATACTAACTAAATCTGCCTTGAAAAAATGGGATAATAAATACAAAATATTGAGATTATGTGAACTGAGAGATAAGAATACTTGTATTATCATAGGAACTTTATTCAAGCACCAGCAATTGAAACCTAGTATTCTGAAAGAGCTATCCGATGAACTGGATATTTTACCTCAACCAGTGAGGTAAGTCTATTTTTTTACTAGTTGGTGTTATACCATTCTAAATGCGCAAAACTTTCAGTACTAATTATTATAACTACATTACATTTAAGATCTGCAGTTCCATTTTGTGACATATTGGTCACTTGTTATTATAGCTTATTTCTTTGATAAATATTTTGAGTTTTTGTATGAGGCCTGTATAATAAGTTGATTGTTTAATATATGATAATTAAATTTTTACAGAAACAATTTTGTTCATGAATCTGATACAGTAGTGCTGGAAGATGAATTGCAAAGAATCAAATTAACTGGAGATTGTATAGATGTTCATCAAATAGTAACTGGTGTTGTTTGTGCTATTTTAGGTAAGGATTGAGTAAAATATTATAAATAATATACATAAATCCATTTACTTATCCTTCTATCCCCCTTTGGGGCAGACGGAACCTTGTAGACACGATAATATCTCCTAAGTCACATTTTGTAATGAATATTGGGCTAGTGAAATTATATGGAAAATTGGTAACTAATTTAGGGTCTTATATGACCTTATATATGTACATACAGAGGTTGGTACAGATAGTACTATAACACTGCATAAATTTCAGGTTCTGAAGAAGAAGATGGTGAATTTACTATTAAAGATATTTGTTGGCCAGAATGTGGGATACAGAAACCATTGCCGAAAATAGAAGATGACAGGTCTGTCATCATCCAATTTCTAATTTGTTATCATTTTACTATTAAACTATCTATGTACAAGGATCCTTTCTTCTACCACAACTACTACTAAAGGCTACTTAAGGCTTTATGCTCTTTATAAATTAAAGACTTTTCTACATTTGTATTATATGAAATGATTTAATGTCACAATTATGATATTTCAGGTACATCGTTTTGTTGTCTGGACTCAACATGGCATCTGTTAGCGCAGAATATAGTTTTGCCTTGCAGTTGTTTGTAGAATGGCTTACAGGCCTATCAGGGACATCTGAATACCAAGAAAATATTTCAAAAATTGTCAGGGTCATAATAACAGGTAAAGCTACTGTTTGCTTGTATTCATACATAGACAACATCTATCTAAACCTTCTGAAATGGACAGAACTTTAATGGAAATTTTGTTGATGTTCCATGCTTGTTCATGTCATTATGTTATTCTTGTTCATGTGTATAGGTGCTGTCTATTGCCTATTATTAGAATAAGAAGCATTCCTCTGTTTGCCCACCCTCTACAATGAATATTTATCATAGTATAATATTTATTCCAGGTGGTATTTTTGCAAGTAATACAAGTAATGCAGTATTGAAAGAAACAGATGTGATATCATCATTAGACACCGTTGACACGTTATGCGCTACCATAAGTTCTGTTGCTCCACTTGATTTGATGCCAGGTTGCAAAGACCCAGCTGGAGTAATGTTGCCTCAAAAACCATTTCATTATTGTAAGTACACTGTGGTTAACTATTATACTTTTTAGAGTTAAATTTTAATCTCAAGTAAGAATTGTACTAACAAAAGTATGTACATTAGAAACACCACCATCCCTTAGAAATGTAAAATAATTTTACTGTTTTTAATAAATATTTTAGTGGTAGTAGATCACTTATTACATTTCATATGTACTCGGGTATATCTATTTTAAGCAACAAGTAGTAATACTTAGACCAACAAAATGTAAAACATAAAATTCTCAAGTTAATTAGCTCCGTCAGTGTTACTAATTACATGTTCACCACTGTATACAATCATATTGGTTTATCCCTTCAGGGGGGATAGAACCTTGGAGATGTTGTATCTTCTTGGTCACCTAATCATGTCAATCGGGTCATGCGATGGCTTCAATTTGGAACATGGTGATCAGTTGCTAGCCCATTGCCCAATATATTCACGTCACATGTTTGCATGCCAGAATGAGCGGTTTCCAGTTAGCATTCTATTTATCAATCAATCAATCAGCCTATGACAGTCCACTGCTGGACGTAGGCCTCCCCAAGGTAACGCCACAAAACACGATCACTCGTAGCCCTCAGCCAACCACTACCAGCGACCTTTTTCAGGTCATCAGTCCACCTGGCAGGGGGGCGTCCTACACTACGTTTACCGAGACGCGGTCGCCATTCGAGAACCGCTTTGCTCCAACGGTCGTCGGTTCTGCAACAGACGTGACCGGCCCACTGCCACTTCAGCTTGCAACATCGATAGACAATGTCTACGACATTGGTTCTCTGCCGGATAATCTCGTTCCGGACTCTGTCCCTTAACGAGATACCCAGCATCGAACGTTCCATTGCTCGCTGAGCGACATGTAATCGGTGAGCCAGCCCGACCGTCATGTTCCACGTCTCGGCACCGTATGTCATTACAGGTAGGACGCACTGATTAAAAACCCTGGTCTTAAGACACTGCGGTAGTGGCGACGAGAAGATATGACGCAACTTCCCGAATGCTGCCCAGCCCAGCTGCACTCTTCTGGAAATCTCACGCTCGAAGCTGTCCCTACCCATTTGCAGAACCTGGCCCAGGTAGACATATTCCTGGACCACTTCGAGCGTTTCTCCACTGATCGTCATCGGCCCCGGGACAACGAGTTCGTTGAACATGACTTTCGTCTTGTCCAAGTTCATCCGGAGACCGACCGGCCGTGAGGCAGCGTTAAGACTGTGCAGCATTCCCTGCAAATCCTGCAGCGACTCCGCCATTATGACAATGTCGTCAGCGAAGCGGAGGTGTGTGAGGTATCTGCCATTGACATTGATACCCATCCCAGTCCAATCCAGAGTTTTGAAGACGTCCTCCAGTGCGTTCGTGAACAGTTTCGGGTAGATGACATCCCCCTGTCTCACTCCTCTGAGCAGCTGTATAGGACTTGTCTTGATTCTATTTATATCCCAGACTGATGAGTTGTTAAGATTAGGTACAATAGTTGCTAATAAAACAAGAATTTGTTTTATGGAACCTAAATAATGAAATTTTGTTGTTGCAGGTTTATTCCCAAAAGCTATAGAATATGAATCGTTCAACAGAGTGTCAAATCCTTATGAATGTACCATTGGTGGTAAGTAGAAGTTATTGAGTTTCTTGTACAAATATTTAAATGCTAGAGAAATAAAATAATATACAAATGAGAATAAGAAAAGATCAATAGATGTCTATAACATTTCTCTCTTTAAAAAAGATTAAACATAATAAAAGTAAATTCCTCATTACGAAATCTCAAACCTTTTGCAGGTATTAGCTGTATTGGTGCATCTGGGGAATCCATTAAAGATATTATAAGATACAGCCACATAGATAGTCATATGCAAGCGATGAAAATGACTTTGAAATGGAGACACTTAGCGCCTACCTGTCCTGATACAGTACCTACCACACCATGCTTGGAAACAGATCCGTTTACTATGTACGATTGTCCAGCTTTGTACTTCTGTGGTAATGCAGAGAGTTTCCAAACAGAAATATATAAAGGTAAGTCAACAGTTTTAGGAACATTAAGGGTATAAGATTTCAACTTTATGTCAACGAATGTCTTTAGTCAAACTTAACTAACGTGACCATAAGTCAGTTGTTAAGGGTATTTGCAGATACTGACTACCTATGCAGAGGGATAAATTTCCATAATTTGCTTTCCCTGACTAAAACGACACAAAATTACACATTACTATGACCATGCCCAATCATTGATAGATTAGAACTAAAATTAGTTACATGTATTTTCCTTTCGCAGGAGCAGAGGGACAGCAAGTGCGACTCGTGTCACTGCCTGATTTTTCTCTAACCAAAACAGTTGCTCTTGTGAATTTGAAGAACATGGACTGCCACAGCATGAGTTTTATGTAATGAATTGTTTTTCTTATGTTGAAAATAAAGATTTTTTTGATAAATTTTCTGTTACTTATTCTAGATTTTCAGAAATTATTTAATTAAGTTTAAGATAAAACATTTTTGTTGTGGGATAGCTGAATTAATCTTATTAAACAGCATATAATACATTTAAACAGTATATAATATGACAATTTACAAGTAAAGTTCCTTGCCGCTTTATATATATTTACTGGCTATGGGTTATTCTGAATTCATATTCTATTTCCTCTAGTGTTACTTAGGTACATTTTGCGACAGGGGTTGAACAGAACAATTACGCTACTCTGTTTAGGGTAAATAGAAAAGAAAACCCAAGAAAGGCATATAATTGAGAACTAGAACTATAAAGTTAATATTTTAAAAAGTATAAATATTCGATACATAGCCGATGTATTCGAATAGAATTTTGTCCTTTTTGCCGGAAGCCAAAGCTTGACTGGACCCCAATTTTTATTCCTGATGTTAATATTCGTCAACACCTAATCAGCCAAATATGTTTAATTTTAAGAACTTATGAACAATGAATATGAAATACCTAGCTAGCTGTGTTGTGAAATCGATGTAAAAGTACATCACTATCGAATATTTTTATTTAGTTTATTCTACTCATGGCTCCAAAGTAAAAAGACGTGATACTGTTATTCTCGTATTTTTTAAGTGGATAAAATGGGTTTCTAGTTGCGAAAGCCAGCTTCTGCGGCTCCTTGCCGTTTAACAAGTTCTAAAAAATGTTGTAAGTACTTATTTAGTTTAATTCGATACCAATTATCGTAATTCACGATTCGATGATTCATTGTTTGATGGCATAGTTGCCTTGCATCTGCACTTTCACCAGCTTCTATGTAGTGTATATTCAGTGTAGCAATCACTTTTGGTGTCTTTGAGGCTACTATTCTAGCATATAAACGCTAACCTACTTGTTTCATTGATGTTTGCTGAACTGTATATTAAACATTACACGTTGTGTTGTAATCCAGCCTAAAGCCTAGTCTACGCAATAACCGTGGCATTATTCTTAGAATCCGTGTTACACATGACATAAAATAATCAATTTCATGCAAAATTACTCATAACGAAACGAGAAATGATGTATTTTGCCCATTATAAGTTGTTACTTAGTAACTAACACTGGCATAGTGCTTGACGAGTTTATTTTCTAAATATATATTTTTTTATATTTTGTATGTTTGGCAATTTTCTAGCTAGAGTACCCGCCACATAAGGTGGCAGTTGGAGGCGTCGCCACAGTCGCGTAATCCAGTGTTGCCAGTAAACACGCCAAAACTAGCACTCACTGTGCCATACGGCTCGATACATTATATTGAGGTTTCATTTGTAACGATCTTTGGTTGCAGAGCTATAAACTCAAATAAAACAAATTAATATACCAAAGTCAAAAGTCAAAATATTTTTATTCAAAATAGGCCCTATCATAAGCTCTCTTTGAAAGTTATTTTATGATCTAAGTACAAATTAAAAAAACTATATATTGACAAAAGGAATATATATGAGTGAAGTGGAAGGGCGGTTACGTAGGGGCCGGCCTAATAAGACATATATGTAACAGTCAGATAGACGCTATATTGAAAAAAGGTGACGTTAGGAGTACCTATAACCGCCGAGAGTGTATTAGAGAATGTATGAATGTCAATGAATCGAAAGTGGTCTGTCAGGATCGGGACAAATGGGGATCCGTGATCTCTGCCTACCCCTCTACAGGGAATCAGGCGTGATGTGTATGTATGTATGTAAAAAAACTATTTCAAACATGGCACTGAGCATTGTCTTTACATATTTTAACCGAGGTTAGTTCACCAACCATTTCGGCTGCTCAAGATGCCACGTCATGAAGACCACGACCGCTCTGATAAGAGCGTAACGATTGAGAAGAAGAAGTTCAGCGGAGACCCTTGGAGAAGAACTAACAAGAAACTCCAGAAATCAATTTATTATAATCACCCTTAACAAACATAAAAATTACAAAGAGTGGGCAAAAAACACAAGCTGGTAATACTAAATTTACCTTTCATACAAAATAACACGCAATGGCGGAAACGTCAAATTTAGTTCCAAGTTTGGCTACTGCCACCTTATGTGGCGGGTACTCTATTAGACAATGATAAGTTTTTTTTTTGACCTCTTACTAGAAAAGTGGTAAACATAATAAGTTAGTCTAACTGCACAGCAGATTAGTGCTTGTTATACTATTTTATCATTCTTGAAGTATAGTGCTAAATACTTTAAACTACATAGATCTGCAGTTTTAATAAATGCCAACAGTCTATGTGAATTCGTTCAGTACTGATATACATGAATGTTTAATTTGATGAGTGGCTGTAGCCAAGAGGGTACTTATGAGAAAGTTCCTATTTTTAAATTCTGGTTCTGGCATGTGCCAATGAATGAAATTTAAATATGTGAGATTCATTTATTTAAATGATTTACAATAGCTAAAGGTGAGGGAAAAAGTAAGGAAACCTGCCTATCCTTTGGGATATACTCCTATATACGAAGATACAGTTCACTACAATCACGTTGAGTGCAATCTATCTAGTGAAATGCAGGCTTAGAGTGACCCATACCTAACATGCCTTCAAAATTTCAGATCTTGGCACTCAAGCCTCTGACTACCCCTCCACAATATGTACACAATGTATACACAAGTTGTGAAGAGTATGTTTAATTTGATAATTCATTAATAGATGATGTTCCTTGAATACTATACAGTATGATGCACATTTTGATGTTTTTTCTGTCATGAAGTTCTGTATTAATAACAACTTTAAAGAAAAAAATTGCAATATTTTCTGACAGATTCTTGAATTTCTAAAGTGAAGCCATATTTTTTTTAAGTAATCAATAGACTTATAAAAATATTGGCACTAAACATTAATAACGAAAGAAATAATATTTTTCAAAACAAGCTTATAATTAATGTAGGTGATGATAGCAGTGATGTATTATAAAAAGCAGTATAGATGAATCTGATTATATATATTTGTGGTGCATATAAAGTATTTGATTATATTTTTGATGAACTAATATTAAGTTTTATACCTCTCTTTTTCACAATTGTGTTATTTTTTTCTTTCAATAATTACTTTTATGGATTATATTCAGATAGGCATACAATATAGTCAAAGTGACATTATTATAAATCAAATCTTATTCAAGCAATAAGATTTGATTTATAATAACATCTGAACATCGTGACTGAGGGACTTGACCACTGCAAGCAATTGTTGACACAATAGCTGTCTAAGCGAAAGCAATTGTCGACAAATGCAAAAATGTATATTACTCTTCCATCGGTCAGAAATCCCTTGCATGGAGACAGAATACAGGATTTCATTTCTCCATACATGTATAATTTAGATCTTCTCATTACCAATTTAGAGCATAGGCACTTAGCCCACTTCTAAGTATAAAATGCAAGCATCTAGTGGGGATCAACATAATGCATGTAAGCAGAAGGAAAGTAGCTAAGTATGGGTTATACTCTATTCAAATCTAGTTTAAGGTGTGATAAAAACAAATATATAACTATTTTGAAAAGAAACAGTACAGGAAAAGGTTTTTTATATTTTTAATAAAAATATGGTATATTGGAGTTAATTTATGTTTCTTCCACAACTGTTCCAGTGCCAAGATGGCGCCCTCACTGGACATTCCTGTCCCCCGACAAAGCAAGTCACCACCAACGGATATCATCCCATCAGAACAAGACTTTGCACTCTTTTCGTACACATTGGTAAGTACTGAAATTCTCTATAGAGCTGGATAGAAGAAAAGCTACATCAAAAAACTTTTTTCACTAATTGATAATTTGGGAACTGAGGTATAGCAAAAATATAAATATGGGTGATAGACTTTAATGTAAAAACACAAACGAAGTCTCACAAACCATTGGTTCGTTACAAATGGCTACTAGATAATTTCATAGGTACCATTGATCATTAGTGCCCCATGTACAAAATCCTAAAAAAAAAGATTGATCCCATTTAAATTAAATTTCTTATTTGAATTAGTTAGATAACGCATAAAAGACATGTGTTACAAGTTTGGAATGGGCAATAGTTACACAGGAACATGAAAAACCACCTATTAATTTGGTGCTGGCTGTCTGGTTTTATATGAACTTACAGTGGCCAGATACCTTTCTTAGGTACTATAGGTGGTCACTTAAGCCTCTGACTACCTTGGGTTAATAGTCACGAAGCATATATTATATTATAATAGTCTCTAATCAAGCATTGCAAAACCTATTCCAGTTGAACACCATTGTGAAGGATGAGTGCATCTGCATGGGATTGGTCCTTGGCTTCGGCCGAGGGCCTTCTTACTAATGAAGAATGCTCTATGCTGCTCGATGCTGACATCTTGAATGAAGACCAAGGTTTGTACATAATACATGCTGTAAACATTCAGCCAATCTACCTTTAGTTAGTTCAAAATTAGTATTTAAACCGAGAAGTCAATTCTTAACCGAATGTTAATACATATGTTAGCAAGAATTAGTGTTGTAATTTTATACGAAACCTCTAATAGATAATATTATTTCAAAATCATCGCTCCGTGTCGTAATTACGTAATGTTTCTAAATATATAATGTCACAATGAATGGACAAATGATTAGTCATTGCAATAAATAATGATTTGACATTTCTTGCTGAATTCTTGTCTCAAGTAGTGTGAGACTGAAATGGTATTGTTACTTACTGTTTCTTTGGGTATTGTAGGAGTTTATAAAAGTTAGGAGTAAAAGGAATATATTAGATTGATAGCAACCTGTTACTAATATTCCCATATTAATGCCATTACAACCAAGATAATAATGCTAAAACCCTCCAAGAATATCGTACCGGGTTCTATCTACTATGAAAGGAATAAATTAAAAGTGAACAATTCCACAATAAAAGGCTTACGAAAAATTAACTTAAAGTTTCAATGAAAAATTATAAAATTAAGTATATATCAAAAAGTACGAGTATATACAATTATACTATATTTTCGCAAGAAAATGACATTTAAAAAGTAATGCATGTTGTTTTCCTTAGGTTGTGGTATATAATATTAGTAGGTTGTTAAAAATTTGCACACTAAATTATACAACAAAAGATCACAACAATAATACAAGAAGTATGTTTTGAATGTGGCATTTACCAGATGTGATTCGACCTTGTACAATATTAAGATTACTTTCACTTTTTTATTGTATCTCGTTGTCTTGGCTGTTGACCTTAATTTTTTTGTACTTTCCATTTCATCTGATTGTAGAGTCTGTATAATTGTTAATAGGCCTGATGTTGATGTTTTCGAATTATTCAATTTGTATAAATTTTCATATGATTACCATCACAACCTCAATATTTAATAGTGAATGTGACCAAAGGGTATTATGTTTCCGAAGTTCTGATCACCCTGAACGAGATAAAGGGACTTTGAAGTATATTTTAGTCAATATATGTATATAACTTATATTTCAAGCAAATTTGCTGCTATTTCAAGCAAATTATCAATGGTTGGCACTAAAATAAAATAAAATTTGTCATTACTGGGGCCCTGCGGGTGTAGAGTATAATTGAAGTTAATAAGGTCATGTGTTAGTTGCCTGTTACAGATATATCATACAAATGCTATTTATATTAGTACAATATAGTAATTTAATAAATAAGATTAGTGGTTCATGTAGTCATCGAAACATAAGTTATTAAAGTACTACAGTACACTTTACGGACAAATTCAGTCTAATGATTGTCACTAAAATATACATATATTCCGGCATTTATTTAGTACCTATATTTACAACATATTAGCTTTCTTGTCATACATACATACATGTATGAATCCTTTTCGGGATGGGCCGAATCTTGAATAGAAGATTTTTACTAGGACCCTTTTCAGCATGATTATTGAGCTTATGATGTTAAATAGAGCATTGGTGACAGATTGCTAGCCCATCGACTTATAGATAGATTCCTTTGAACCCTAGCCCCTTAAGTAGCCTCATGTTTCTCTTTTTTACGTTGCAGACTAGCAGGGTTTTGTCACACATAGTTCAATTACAGACACGTAATTTGCAATAATAAATATTTTTGAGGTACTTACAAGTTAAGCGAACTAACCGCTATAAACCGAATTATCCGATTTTCTTTCGCCTCTAGTTTCTAACTTTTGCCAGGCAACACCTAAGCGAAATAGTAGATAAACCGAGTCGCCGTGAGCAAACACTGACTATTAATAATCAATTAATCCTTGTATAAATTGTAGGTGTTGACATAGGTTGCAGTTGAAGCTACATTTTAGTTAGTGATAAATCTATCAGAGAAATCCCTTAAGACATTTATTACGATGATGATAGATAGTTGAGGTTAATTAGTCTGGTAATATTCTAACAAACAAACAAACAGTTGCCCCCGACTTGACCATGCTTTTAATCTAATAGATAATAGTAAGCACATCTATAATCAGAACCTTGTTTGAGACTGGCATTTTATTATGTTTAAGCATAGATTTCAATATACATAGGTATAATTGAATTTTTTTTACTAGTTACTAGCTCTTAAAAAAGATATGAAAACCAGAAGAATGGAATAATTTTAGTTTCTGAACTCGCCTTTTCGTATCGTCATAAAGATCACAACACGTCTGAGTAACACTTCTGAATATTCATAGAGATGAGGCAAATCCTTGAAAACGTGTGTGCGGATATTTCCGTATTATTTTATTATTAATAATAAAAATTCAAAACATAATAAATGCAGTTTAAATAAGATTTCTTCAGATATCATATCATGAAATATTAGATGATAATTAAAGAATTAAGTGTTTGAGACATATTTAAAAAAAAAATCAATTTTATTTGTTTATTTTGCGTAAAGTAGGAAAACAACATTTATACGCGATCAGGCATTGATAGGCAAAGTTCATGGTACAACCTTCGAAACTTTGCTACCTTACTATAGAATTTTTTAAACGTTATTTGTAATAGTTACATTACAGAAGACTAAACGGTAATCCAAAGTACCTATAACAACATTTACTTTTGAAAAATAGCTGAGTTTAGCAACTAACTTTGTATAAACGTGCTTGAGTACACACCTCCAGAAGAGGCTCGATCCTACTTTGTTCTGCCTAAGCCGCGGAGACCTTGGCTCTCAGCTATTAGATAAGTGAAATGGCCAGTGAAGAATACCGCTCCGCAGCGATAAGTGTCCACGCTGGGATGTAGTGCTCAGATGCCTATAAATACTCGTGCTACGTGGACCCCCACGAACACATTTCATGGCAGCGATAGCAGGGGTCACGATAATACATCTTATCATCATGAAAATTGTCTTTTCTTGAGTAAATAATAACTTTGCTTGCTGATTAGGAATACGTGATTGTCTCGAGACATTAAAGTATGATAATTTTCTTCGTACTTTGTTAGAATTTATATTCAGATATTATTGATGGTGCTGAATTAAATCCATTTGGCTTTTTATATTATTATATATCTTATAAAGTTTTCTTTTATTGTAATGCTAATTTATTGCGATTTTTAATATGTATCTCCTAGAAAGCTTTTTTGTTAGCTGTTTTTTACAGATTCTCCTTTTACTAAATATTGAGTATATATCTAAAATAAATAAATATAAAATATGTCTATAAATCTATGTGTTTGTATGTGACAATCGATTTTGCAGTATAACTTGCATAATATTATAGTAGGTGCAACCCAAGATGTGCGGACCTGGGGGCTCCAATAATACGAATTTTATCATTGTTTATATAGAACATTATATATTAGGGGTACAAAATCAGACTTAAAATAAATTATATACATTGTTGAAGAATATACACGAATGAAACTAAAATGGTTTATTGACTCTCACGTTGGATCAAAAAATAGATAAAAAGTTTATTGTTTCTATAGAATTACATACATACGCATCACTCAACACGGATCAGACTCGTCAGAGGCAGACACCACAGATCCCCATCTTTCCACTTCAACATATAGAACCTTTGCAATCGCGTAGATGGACTCACGAACGTAAGGGATGATGGTTATAAGTGTTTGCAATGATAGCTTTGTAAATGTTACTATCTGAATGAATTCAGAGAATTTCACTAGATTATTTTATTGGAATTGTTGGGTAGGAAAGTTTTTAATCAGATACTTATACATATACTTTCAAATGGATGAAAGTTGTTTTTGGGTCCTTTACAATTTATTAATTTACATGAAGTTTGCAAATGACTGATTTTGCGTTGCACAAATTCATTTGTGATACCTTGTTATTCTCTTGACATGACATGTCTCTTAGTTTTCAGTGTTTGCTATGTTATAAAACAATTAGTTCACGTCACATATTTGATGTTCCAAGTATCTACCGATGTGCAGTCTGTTGCATAAGAAAGAACAATAATTACCAGAGAGGTTCAAGTATGTTATTCTAAGGATCATTCCTCAATTTATTAGCTATTGTGTAAATATGAAAATTAGTAATGTTATGATTGTGAGGTGGCGCCCAAGTGACACAGCGTGCGTGTATGCGGCGCAGAGCTGAGCGAAGTGTCAAATTCGGTTGCTAACGCGTGGCGTGGGTGTGTCCTGATAATCATGCGCTCGCTCTTGTGTTATTGTCAAGTAATGTTCGGGAGCGATACCGTATCACGTCATTGGGACTAATAACAAATATGTTTTTAGTTTTAAGTAGATGCTCTGTTTTCCACTGTTTATCTTGTCGCTAATGAAAATATGTTTTGACACGATCATAATTTATGCATCGATGGTTCTTGTTTGTCTCTAGGAAAGGTTCATATGATTAGGGTCGTGGTGTATGTCGTAAATATTATTAACGGACATCGCTCTGAATGGTATAATTGAATCTCAATTTCAAAATTAATTAATTGTCCTTAAATAAATATGCATTATTTATTGGTGCGTGAAAAACTCCAAGTATATAATAGTTAATGAGCATATTGCTTTCTATAATACGAATCAATAAAGGACGCAATAAAACGATGATCATTAGTATCAGTTCTATAAATGCCTATTTCTAACAAGAAGGAAAATATAAGGCTTTGGTGTTTACAAGGTTTAATTTTTTTATCGAATAAGTTTATCTAATCTGTTCTTGTAATGACCAGAATTCAGGCCTAATAATGCCTACATTCGAGGCATGCGTTAGATATGAGACTCCAACCCGACGATAATTTAAATACCAATTATAACTTATTATAAATTGTATTAATTACTATAATTATATTCAAATAGAACACTTAAAGAATTTATCATGGTGCTAAATTCTTGTATGATTGAAGTATTCTGTTACATTAAAATCGTCATATTTAGATTTTCGTAGTCCCTTGAAAAAAAACTTGGAATAGGTTTTATGGTTATAATTTTGATTATTAATTGAGATATAAGCATTATCAGTTCAGTTAAAAATCAGTGCATAATAGTGCCCCGTATGCAGATATGTGAAGATTCACTTACAAGATGTGTTATCGTCATTTAAATTATGTAATAGGACAGAAGTTAAACTGGCAAACACGGATAGTTGCCATATGAACAAAATCCAAGGTTACGAGTTTATCAGTTCTTTAACTGTAAATTTTATCGGTGTACGTTTGCTGACTGAAAGCCTGTAATTAGCAGATACATTTTGCGAATTTGAGCATCTTTTTCTCTCACGCCAGTATCGTATGATATGGGCCTACAAATAATAGTATGCGATATCGATAAATTTATAGCTGTTATTGTTAAGATATCACAAAAGATTCATGAGCCGCATCACGGCTTGGGCGTTGCTTTGACGTAATTATCGTAGCTGATATCGTTCATATATATTTCGACGTATTCACGTCCATCGCTGTATTTTGTCGATAATTGAAGACAGTGCTTTACCTCCTAACCCAATCGCGGTTCGATCGTAATTATTATATCTCAATTAGAATAAATTGTGTAATTTTTTTTTCAAAATGTGTTGTTACGGTAACGGAATGTGTGAAATGTGTAGAGAATTTCAAATGAGTTTATTAGAAAGTAAGCATTTGTTGTTATTGGTAGAATTTCTAATATAATTTAAATATTTTACTTAGATTCGTATGCAATATCTCAATCTACATTATCCAAATACTAGATTTTTATTCAAATTGCTATGAATTGTTCGGATAATTTCAATAAATTAAACCCTTAAGTCATTAATAAAGCAAAAGTATACAGAAGTTTTTCCAAAACTAAAATACTCGTACTTACCCGTGACGAACGAATAAACAAGTCAATGTACTAAGTCGAAGTTTTCTCTGTGCAGATCTATTTAAGACCTTCCCAGCTGCTGGTGCGAAAGTCGTCAGCCACTGCGATTACCCAGTTCAAGATGATGTGTCGTCCCTCTACCCGTCTTCCCCGGAAGAGATCAAGCCCAACCCCTGCCAGCTGGCCAGCGACTTCCTGCAACAGCTGGACAACCAGTGCAAGCCTGGTGAGTTAACTTCAACTACTATGAACATTTTAGGCAGCTGCTGTGCTATTTGCAATATACTCGGACATATATGCAATAATTTGGCTGTGTAATGGATAATGGTACCAAACTCTCTGAACTTCCTGAAATGTTTTGTACTCACAAACAATAACCATGACGGAAAGGTTTGCGTGGAAGATTTTCCACCCCTTGTTCCTAATTTCTATGTCTTAAATAACTATCTTTCTGCTTAACGTGATAAATCAATAAGGTCTTCATTGCTTCCCGATTGCTGATCTATTACGCCTTGACAAAATTGTTATAAGTCTGATGTGATGTCTGGGGTTCAACCCGGGCAAATGTACCGTACATATTATACGCAACGTTATAGTTACCGATTAAGTTCCATATTGAAAACATATACTAATGGAACTGGCAGTTTTAAGAAATGTGACATTTCGGTGGTGAATAAATGTCTACTTATGTTAGTGTAAAAATTAAATTTGAAGTGTTTGTGAGTTGTTATAATCAATATTGGTAGTTATATACCGGATTAATCGATGTAAAATTTAGTGCTACATATTCAAATTATGATCCTTATTCATTCAAAATCTCTCCTTAGTTACGGTGTATCGGTGTATATCTGATGCATAAGACATATTTTTCGTAATTAGTTGATTGCACTATCAATTTGGACTCGTATCTCCGTTAGACATCAATACTTATGACAGTGTTAAGTTAATCTTTTTGTACTTGATTTGAGAAGGATCTTAAGATATCTAATAATTTTATCGCGAACCTTTAAGAATACCCGTAAGAAAACATTAGATCATAAATATATTTTTCCTAAATGAAATAGTTGAAATCACATAAAAAGAGTTAGAGAAAATATAAGAATCTGTATGATAAAGTAGATTTGAAAACTTTTACAATAAGTTCACAGTGATTTGTGTTCATGACTGTTTATTTTCGCATAGCAGTTGATACTTTTTTATGATGAAAATTTCTATGTATAGAATTGTACTTGCTATATACCTATTAAGTTTTATGAATGTAACCTGATAGAAATTGTAAAGTTAAAATTTAATGCATCGGGCATCATTTAAAACGAGCTCATTGTGACCACTCACGATATGACATGATCAGCGTAATTGAATCTCTGACAAAGAGTACATATGTGCACCACTATTAGCGATCTTTTTGTGGTAGGCAGAGCTCGTTGCTAATGAATCATCACTAAATAAACACCTATATATATGGAAGAACTTTAATATTATAATTTTGCTTTCACTGTCGTTACTTATTTGTCGTTATAATTAACTACATACATAATAATAACTAGTTTTCTATTATAACACTGTAAGTGGCTGAGGATCATGTATCATATGGAACCATATAATTGCTTTCTACCAAATTAAAAATGCAAATAAAATAATTAGTTTATACTGGAATACACATTTTGTTTCCTTGCCTCCAAAACCACTGTAATCGAAAAAGGGCATGGAAAACTAATGTAGTAAGTCTTATCAGTACCCTTTCCGTTGTGGAATAATTTTGATTTGTTTATTGGAATTGTAAAAACTTCCAGACAATCGGCAGATTAAATAGTGTCACTAAATTTCCATATTGATTGTTTTATAAATAATAATTTTAAACTAGGTTATTTTTGACGGCTGGTAGATTTAGGTTCGTGAATAAATAACCCAGTAGACTAGTTAACGTAGGTTGTCTTCCTTTCTGCTAATTATGTTGTAATAAGCGATTAAGTTTATAAACTGAAATGTTGTCTACGTGACTGATATGTTATATCCTGGGGTTATCGCAATCCCTTGGGGTTTTATGATCTTCTAGTAATTAGAAATTATTTATGTTTGAACGAAAACATTTTTTTTTGTGTTTATAGAGTCCTATTAATATTTATAACTGCCATTTACGAGTCGATAGAAAAAAATCAACTCGTATTTGCACGAATCTCTTAAAATATGCTCTAATTAAATAATATTTAATAGATATATCATTAAAGTTTTCTAGAAGTTTTCCTTGAGTATGTGATAAAGTCTCCTGATAATACCTATGTCTTCAATATTATCGGATGATAAATTACTGGCTAAGAGTCGTTAACGGCCGTTATAATTTCGTTATTTTTGAGCGTTATCTTTTGTTTCATTGTTATCTTTCGTTACATTCGTATTATATAGATAACATCTCGTTACTGAATATCTAACGACCAAGGCTAAATTACCTATCTTTACGTATTGATTAGGGGATCAAAGATTGAGTTTTTATTCGGTTGTACTGATTGTGCAAAATATTAACGATTAAATTTTTGCTTGGTAAAAGAGTAGTCTTTATACGTATGTTGACATCCATTCTCATTTTTGCTGTAAATTTGTAAAGTTATCAACTGAACACAAAGAAACATTAGTTATAGCCCTGTTTATTCAATAATAATTATTCGAGTAAACTTCGTTCAATAAAGGCAAATGCAATGCAGCTATGACGCGTAAACAAGTTCTTGTTTATGAAGCGAAATGAATTAATTGGAGCAAGTCCACTACTGCTTTTAGCAGCAGTCACCTACAACATCGAGATTGGATATTGCTCGATGGAGGGGTTCGTGTACTTGGTATCACAAGCGAGCTGCGTGCGCGCTCTCCGTCAGTACCCAGCGAGACATCTGTGCGGTGTCACGCTCGTGCGCTTTCTCTCGTCGGCCGCTCGCTTTGTGACAATAAGGAGGCGCGCCGGAGCAGCCGCCGGGCACCCCGCGGCCCCAGCCCTATGCCCGCCGCCGCCGATGGCGTCCGTGGACCCTGTTAGGATGAAGTGCCAATACCGCTGCATTTGGAACAAAGAAATCATTATCAACTCACAGAAACTTGTGAAGAGACGCTAGATTATATCGTATTCATATGTGCCTTTCCTGACGACTATAGCAATTCTATAGAGGACTTCGAAACATAGTTTTTCACTGCCCTTAACCCGTATTCTTGATAGTTTTTCGTGTGAAGTTATTTTAGCATACGAATTTGATAAAACTGTTGAATTTTGTATAAGATGGCTTTGGCGGATTTTATGATCGGTAGGTTGTTTATTTAAGGCTTTACGTTTTAATTATCATGTGCCGCTGCAGTGAAGATAATTATTTTTATAGTCATATGTATTATCAAGTTATGATATCGAAAAGAAACCAATATTATCAACAATAACTTACTCCATATTATTGAAAACAGGATGCATTTTCATTACAAAATATATAAAGTACCTTCGATATAAATATCTGGTCAATCAGCCTTATTTGAGCGATAACCAGTTGGTGCGAAGTGACCTCGAGCGCATTCTTAGTCACTTGTATTGATTCGTTCATTTGGTTATTAATTGTCGAGTATTCGTAGTGTTTTCTATTTTATTTTTCATAAGAACTCTGTTACAAAACAAACAGCACACTGATATTGTACTACTAGATATATACTCACATTAGGAACTGCAGCAGTGCTTTTAAGGCAGAACCCTTTGAAAACAAATAAATGAATGTTATTGATCTTCTACATGTGTGGTTCATGGAATATGCTTACTGATTATACACAGTTTTAGTGTACTTTGTTTAACTGTATTTAACGAGGAAAGCTCTTCATTCATATGACATGAGACAAGTCCTAGGTCGAAATCATCTTACCATAACTCAAATTCACCATAGAATCGAATCTTCTCGTTTGAGTTCAGTAGAAATGTTCGCTTCTCTTAAAATAATTGTCTTAAAGATTGCACATAATAGTATGTCTGACTCTGCTAGGTTATCAAGAGTCTTATCATACGGTCATTTCAATGTTGAGTTGAGTTGTGCTACTAGCTCTGCTCATACTTTGACCTTACTCATTAAAATTCGGTACCAAATTATTATGTATAAGTTTAGATTTTTTGTTTTAATCGGCCTTCCGGGATTGTGCGTAACAACTTAGAAGTAGCTATTATTAGACCATATTATCTTATTACATAATATATAAAATAGTTGATAGTAATTTCGGGTAATTAGTCGCCCAATTTTTATTCTATCTCAGTAGGGACAATGGATGTAAATTGAAATATACGAAAAAATATAAAAAAAAACTCTATAGAGAAATATAAAACATATTTATTTCTTTTCAGAAAATATATTTTCGGAATGGCTGGAAGAAAAAGCGGTGCCAATACAACCTCTGCCCCAAGAGCAGCTGGTGCCGGCCGCACAGCCCGCGCCCCTCAGCTACCCAGCCCAAGCGCCCGCGCAAACGGCTGAGCTGCTGAGGGAGTTCGAGACCGTGTACGACGCCATGGAGATCAGCCACCTCACGCCGCCGCAGAGCCCCCCGGGGCCCGCCACGCAGCTGCTCATCAACTACGCGCAGGGGGTGCACTACCCCCCCGGCTGGGCCGCCATCACCGCGCCCCAAAGCAACGTGGAGATCGACCGCGGGGTGGAGGAGGTGGACGAGCTGGTGCGGCACAGGGCCAGCCAGCTCACCTCGGTGGAGTCGTCCCCTCGCTCGTCGCCCTCGTCCTCTCCCCGCTCGTCGTCCACGGACGAGGAGTGGGTGCTGGGCGCGGGCGGGCGGCCCTCCAGGGGCTACACGCGCACCACCGAGGATCGGCGCTCGCGCAAGAAGGAGCAGAACAAGAACGCTGCCACCCGCTACCGGCAGAAGAAGAAGGCGGAGGTGGAGGTGCTGCTGCAGGAGGAGAGCGCCCTCCGGCAGCGCCACTCCGACCTCAACAACAAGTGCTCGGACCTTCAGCGCGAGATCCGATATCTCAAGGGGCTGATGCGCGACCTCTTCAAGGCCAAGGGGCTGATCAAGTAAGTGGTCAGCTCCGTCTCCGCCAGTGAATCACGGGGCGCCGCACGCGCCAAGCACCTTTCCGGAAGACCCTCAGGGATAGTTCTCCATCTGTTGTTACACCTCTCTTTGGAAGCACACTCGAGCAGCATTCAGCACTGTTAGTCGGGGACGTGGCCGCAAAGACATCTTAGAGCCATCTTCATTTCTATTTGTGGAGTAGGTTGCATTTGTTGTGATGATTCATTTATAACAATCATACAATATATGCGACGGCGTAATTGTGCGTTTTATTTATTCCTTTATAACAAAATATATATTTTCCATGAAACAGCCGCCTGTTCGTGGGGATTTAAAATCGAAGGCTGATTATTACGTCAACTAAAGTTGATCGACATGAAATCACAACAATTACTACTACAAAGATAGCCAATTAATCCTATTATCTTCAATTAATATAATTAACACAGCCTTAAAATTAAATCATTTTCCCGTTATTGTTTAATCATGAACTAATTCTAAAGGTGACCTATGAGATATAATGTGTCTCAAGTTCTGTCCAACTCAAATGAGGTGATTATATGAATGTAATGATCACATACACTTAAAAATGGTGAGAAGAGTAAACTTTGAATAATTGTAGAAACAATAGTAATATCTAATATGTTAATATCACGGCAAGGGTCTTATTATCTGTACAGGAATACTATAAAATAAAATTTACCGTAAACTAAATAAAAGATCTGATTAACTTAGCTGCGTGGGCTATGGACTGTCTCAGTGCAAAAGTTTTTTTTTTTCAGAGAATATGTACAAGTACATATCCTAAATGTATCGGCTATGGTAAAATAAAACATAGTGAAGACCATATCCTACCTAATTTATCCTATGTATTCCCCAGAACAGGTCTGTGTTAAATAAGAATTGAATATTTAGGACACTATTAGACCAATTGAACTAGCCCCTTGATAAGGACTTGTGTTAAGTGTACTAGTCAACGTATATTTAAGAAATATATACTTATTTAATATAGATAAAACAAATATAAATAAGTTAACATGTGGGTTCGAGATGTTCATAGCATTACTACCTTCACAAGAGTGGAGATGTTCACGTGAACCTCTGACTACTCCACAAGGTAAATGGCAAAGGTGAGTTCCAAAAGTCTTGTAAAAAGTAAGTAAAATAAGTGAAGTGATTAACTGTAAGCATATCCATATAGCTTGGCAGCTACATACTGAAAGACGGGTATCTCGTTTTATCGATACGATGTACAAAGTGGACGTAAATGCACCGTTCTTACCGTTTGGGTTGGTAGTAACACAGACAAGCTAATATGTTTGGAAAGAATGTGTTTTATAATTCTCTTCAATAAGTTTCTGGTTTGCTCTAGTTTTTTCTTATCTTTGTCATCACATGAATCAAGAAGTGGTAGTTTGGAATTAATCCGAGGATCAAATATTTCCTTACTTATTATTATAATCTTATCTTTGTTAAAGAAAGGATTGTTTTTACAATTAGCGAATATGAAAATGATCGATTACAGTTTTCAGCAAGCCTTATCAAAATCGTAGTATATAAGAATTTGATTGCAGGCTCATAAGTTATTACGTTGGCTGCTGACTATGTGGTAGGTAAGTGGCCTCGAGAGCCTTAAGGTTCAATGTGGGTCATCTTGTATTTAAATATCTTGAATAGAATAAGAGTGAAGCTCATTTGCTAAACAATTTATACAATCAAATCTCAATTTTTTTGTCTGACCTGTCATGACCTTTGCTTCTTCACGCTGCGTACACCCTTGAAAACAATGTCTCAAATTTGATCTGTAAATGTTCTACGCGACCTACCCCATCCAACTCCCATCTTCCACTTTGGTTGTATAAATTCCTTGTAATGTTGTAATTCACATCTGTAGGTTATTATATCGATAATCAACTTGTGCGTCCTTATTTTCAATTATCCCTTACTAGGTTATTAGAGACGCGAGTTAAAATATGTTTTTTTTATAATTAATTATATTTACATCACAAAACTTTCGTAATTTTATTATTTCAATAATTACACCTATGAACAAAATCAGTGATTAATCTGGGTCAAATAGGTGATTAAGCTTTATCACTCAGTATTATGGATAATTGATGGAAGGGAGTGTGAACATCAGAATTTATTGAAGGAACGTGCTCGATATGGAATTCTTTAGTGTGAGCTTGATATGCCAAGGTCATGCATTAATACACATTAAGTATTCAACATTTATAGTTAGATAATATGCGAATTCCATGCATTCTCAACAGCTATAGAAGTACCTATAATGTGACATTCATTGGAATTACAACGCTATATCCTAATGCCTACAATGTGCCACCCGAAATTGTTACCTGATTGTATAATAATGATATCTAACCTTACTCATTAATTGTGTGTTTTAATTAAGTATTACTTTGGGCAATATATGTGGTGACGATGGCATCAAGGCTGTTACGGTATTGGGTGCCTCCGTGTTATCTGGTTATTTAAATTAACATAATCATTCGAATGCTTAGTTGTAGAGCATTCAACCCTATGGCTAAAACAGGCTCGTTATATTAAGAGATTATAAAACTAGGCATCAGAATAATGGAGAAGGTTTATCTTGGTACTCTTGTATAAAGAGGTTATGCTACGAGAGCGAGAGTTACTAATATATCAATCAGCTTAGTGTTTTAAGAAATGTAAGTATGTAAAATATAAATAAAAAAGATGTATGAAACAAATGGTAAAAGGTTAGTTGGAGAATGGGCAGTTTAAGTTTGTAATTCAGCGATATAACTGAAAAAAGGGTTCATAGATTTAGAGAAGGGAAGAAGGACGGTATTGTGAAAAATAATTTTTTTTTTGGGTTCAGGATTATGCGTGCTGTTCAATAGGTACTTGCGTAGATTCGTGTGGCTGTGTATGAAAGTGAACGGCGTCTAAAAATCTTTTTTCAATGTGTGATTAAACATTTTATTAATATCCCAGACAAGTACGTCATGCCATACATATCTAGCTGGCCCATCGCTCGATAATAATACCAATATGAAACATAGTCATCAGTTACCACATAACGGGACGTAGACAGCTGGTTACATTTCGTTCAAATCAACAAGAGCACGGGACATGATTCGCCGACCCGTAGAAATAAATATTTTTATAGATAAGTCGCGATAAAATGTGCTTAATATCACTGAACCATCTCCATTTGAGTTTGATGACCTGAGGACGTACTTTCGTACTTGAGGCAAATCTCAGTTTATCAATTAAACTCTGGAATGCCTACTTCGCAGTGGCCCAAAGCTATAAAAGAGACAACGCGTGCGTCAATCAGTGTGACTGATAATAAATAGTACTTTTATCTTAATTGTAGTAGGTATAGTTCGCATTGATAATGCAGTCATATTTTTCTAGAATCATGTCTTCAAAATACTATTTACGACGTAACAGTTGTAAGTTAAAGTATAAAAAACTTTGTACTATACATTGTACCTAAAACTGTAAAATTAGGATGGTACTTAATAAAGGACTGATAATGATTTATTTTAGTCTGTTCTAATTATTAAATTATCGGCATGATTATTTAAAACAATAACCTAACTTGGCGAGCGACGTCATATCTAGTCTATCGCACGAAAATAGGTGATAAATAAAACAACTGTTTATCTGCTTAATTCTTGACATCATAATCGTTGATAAAACTAAGGTTGCAATTCATAATGGTTTTGGGGGTTTTTTAAGCCTAACTTAGTTACGCGTTGGCTTCTTTTCCCGCTCGTATACATGAATATGCCATAGAGGGTTTTGTACTAATGCTAAGGAAGGGCGCATGTCGTGGGTAATTCATGAGCGCATAAACTGCGATTCTAAGCGCTATATCTCAATGCATTACAAATATACGTATACATTACATACATACATATCACGCCTGATTCTCTGTAGAAGGGTAGGCAGAAATCACGGATCCTGAAATACCACTTTCGCTTCATTGCCATTTATATACCTCCTTATACATCCGGCGGTTATAGGTATCCTAAATTCCTAACGTCACCCTTTTTCAATATGGGGTCTATCTGACTGTCATATGTCTTGGGCCTATCTATCTATCTGTATACAATACATCAAGTATATTTAATTGTATAAACTCATACAACTAATAGACAAATGCAAACATAGAAAAGTTTATGCTCATGCTTCTACTCCCCTATAGTCTAAAAAAACCTTCAGACTAATAAATTCACACAGGTTGTTATATTTCAGAAATCAGTAAGTTTGCTAGTGCATTACAAAACCAGTCAGTTCCACTCAGCTTCACTTCGTCACCGTTTCCTTAACTCCAGCGTAGAAGTAATTGCTTAAATCCTACTCAAGTCACGAAACTGTAATATAAACACGCTAATTTTCTCTCAAACATACTTGGTTACATAGACTAATAAAGCCTGAATAATTTATTCGGCGTTAACACTGCGATATCTGCCTATAGCATCTCGGTAGGCGTTCGCCTCGTAACCGCTAGTCCCTCGTCACTCGCATATTTATTCACGTTCGTGCTCCTCGAATAGTTGTCGAGGTCTCACATTTACGATATTGGGTATTTCCCCGCTGAAGATCCGATCTGCGCTCCTTTACGGCACACATGCGACTGTATTTGGCTGAAATTGTTTTATATTCGGCGAGGGAGGACAATTTTGCGCCTATTCAAGGGTCTTCACTACAGTTTTCTTACAGGATTCTTTTTTGGGAGGTCTTGTTTGGGTTCAACCGTTATTTCTGCGTGTGTGATGGAAATAAGATATCGGTTTATATTTTTTATCAGATTTTGGGTGGTGTTTACAAACTTGTACTGATGTTATTGTCGAAAACAATGACAGTGCAATTAGACATAATAATTCACGCGTAAAATTACATCACTTAAACAATTCACAATTAAAAAAATTCTCAGACGTACGTTCATAATCCCTGATGCACATAAAAGACGGATCCATAGAACCTTTCGTCCCAAAAGCATTTCTTTACAACAAATAAGTAGGGATAGGGATAGACATGGGGTAGGGTAAGGTAGCTGGATACATTCTATAGGTTGTATTTAGCACAGTGGTAATGTGGGACAAAGTATTAAAATGTGTTTTATAAAATAAACTATACTATAGAGGTACAATGATTACGGAAACCTATTTTCCCGATCGCGTCAGAACACTTTTTCAATCATTATCTTCAATAGAAGTTGCACACACGCTTAATAATATAAACATAAAATAATTCGTATCGGTTACTGGATACATCAGTTATAGTATTGATGCCAAATTACTGAAATATATATTTCTATAATTATATTAAAAGATGGACCTCAAAGAAACAATTGAACAAAATTTCACAACTTCAGCTATTCTTTTTCATCTGGCAGTTTTTGTCTGAGAAAGTTCACTTAGTACTTGATTTTGTGAGCCTTTAATTTAATGAACTAAAGAAATTCGAAATAGGATTTTTCTTTTCTATAATAACTCTTAAGGCTTTAATTATCTTATACTACTTGTTAAACTTGAACCACTGTCAGGTAATAAGAATTTAACATATAACTTCATTTGATTTCAAATATGTATGAGTATGCTAAGAACGATATAACTAAACCGTTTGAAGTATGCATAAAATAAACAATTATTAAATGAAATTAAAGTCTGGGTTCTTACAGCACAAAAATATCAAAAATCAAAATCTATTTATTTGTGAAACATGTGTACAAAAGATCTTAATCTAAGTTACAGGGTCTCAACATGCTCTGCCGTCATGCTTCGGCGTACAAATCAATTATAAAAATGTCAAAAAATAAATAGTTAAAATTAAAATTACATTGCAATTATAAATCAAAAGTATAAATAGTCAATGTCAAAATATATTAAGTGCATCATATAATTATCGATTAATCAGCAATTATAAAAATGTCAAAAAATAAATAGTTAAAATTAAAATTACATTGCAATTATAAATCAAAAGTATAAATAGTCAATGTCCAAATATATTCAGTGCATCATATAATTATCGCTTAAGAGATTTATCATTAAAAAATTCTTTAATAGAATAGTAAGCTCTATCTAATATATGATATCAGTAGTTTGTCAGCCCATCCCTTAGCCAAATTCCTGTAATACCGAAACATATTTTATTATTCTATTGTCGTTCGGTGTTGGTTCGAGCTCAAACAAAGATTATGAAAGTTATTTTACTGTTTTTTATCCTTGTATATTACTCGTATTTGGAGTAATGTGATGTAACAGGATATGGTCTATGCATATACAAATAGTCATTACATCTTCATTATTCAAAGGAAGTACAATCCGATTAAGAAGTCACGTTTGAATAAGAGTGCTGAGAATATTAATAATTTGTGCTAATCTTTCACTTAAAAGGAAAACTCTGCAAAGCTCTTAGTCGCTTTTTACGATGCGTTAAAAAAGAAAAATTAATTTAATTTAAACCAAAACAGCAAATAATTATTTTGTTTAAAAAATTAATTATATTTCCGTTTACTGAAATGTAAAATATTGTAAAACTATAATTATGTATCTGAGGATTATTAGTTGAAGCCCTAGTTTCCAAAACAGTAAAAACAGCAATATCTGGGCTTGGGCCAAAAGGATGATAAATATTAACTTATGATTAATAACTAAACGGGACTTATCACGTAAGTTTTTATATAATAAAATTACCTTTATTATCGGCTTCGTTGCAGCAGCCTTGGTCACGGGTAGACTGCCCCTTACTTTATTATATAAAAACTTACGCGATAAGTCCCGTTTAGTTTTTAATCATGAGTAGAAATCGCGAATCTCTTAAAACTATAAATATTAACTTTCTATGTATGTATGTTTTCGTAATTATTTCTTAAATACATAGCACATAGTCGTAAAGTGAACGTTATGAATATCAGTATCATGATGACTAAAATAACCACAGGAAAATCTATATCTAGTAAAAAGTAAATTTAGAAAATCAAAGTTATAAAAGCTCTCACCCTCTTGAAAAGGTTTCTGTCATGATTCGTTTCTTTACTTCAAAATTGTAATTACTGTCAGGAGATAATTTTATTAACGGGCATATAATCCATATCTAACATGCATTTTCAGAATATTTACATCGTGCATGGTAACATTACCATTGTAGTACTCACCAATTTTGTAGAAATAACAGAAACAGGAGGATGCATAAATGTAAAATACAGGCAAACCAAACTGGTGAACTTGAGAAAATATTCAGTTTGATCTGTAGATGAGTGATCTGTGATGTAGACGATCTAATATTATATCCAGTTATTTATTTGTATTCTATCAAATTATTAGCCCTTTTGTTGTAATTAGGGAATGCGTTCATTGTAATTCTTTATAGCGCCGTTGACAAAATTAACAGCGTGTAAAGGGCAAATTAAATGAAGGGATAGTTAGTTTTCTCAGACGTTGCTAATAATTAAGGCTGAAGATCATGAATACATGAGGCATGAGATGTTTATTCGGCGGCAGGTTGTGGCGGCGAAGGTCGGGCGGCGGCGCGCGGGCGGCGGGGTCGCTCAGGCGCGCTGCCCGCGTAACAAGTGAAGCCTCCCCGGGAGCAACAGTCTGCCGACGCCCGCCCTCGCGGCTCCACCTCGTCGTGCGCGACACGGCGTAAGTAGCACCACCAGCGCCCGGCGCCTCTCTCTGCTCCCCCCTCTCTTCCCTCCTCTGACTTCTTCTGCCACTTTCTGCTTCTATGTTCACTGTCGTTGCCCTCCACTGCTATTCTGTGTTGCTCTTACCTGTTGATCGAGTTGCTTCAGCGCGATGTGTTGTGTGTTCTGTCTCTGATATTTCTCTCTTTGTGGAATCTTTTCCATGACGTGACACTGTGATTTTATTTCATCATAATTTATCGTAATAATTGATAAATAATCGGAGCTGTAAAATATTCCACAGCGCATACTTATCTTTCAGTAAAGATATTCAGAATTTCAATCATGACAAATTTTTCCCAAAGTTTTTTAATCATCTCCAAAGTTAAATTGAGTTACCTATTAAGGATGACTCAAAACTCAATAGTTATAACGGCTCTTATAAATTAAATTTAATCCTTTATCAAACGTTAATCGAAGAAGTCGAAAACGTAAAATAATTTCCAAATACATGAGCTGCCTAAATTTAATTACTTACGAATTGAGCGGACGTCGTCGTAAGACTAGATGAAATTCTAAATGTACTTAAAAACGAGAATGATTCATAAATGATTTTATGGCCCACTCATATGTATGGTTTAAGTAATAACACCAACAATATACGCTTAGTATAGTTTCGACTACGATTATTCACTATAATTACAACGCTTATCGTTACATACTTGTGAACATACAATTTTTAATAATAATTAATTAAAATAATGGCAACACGATTAGGTTGAGTCAAGATTCAAGAGAATATAGAATGAGGTGCGGTTACCTTGTAGAGATCTCCATAAGTAATAGTTTTAGCTAAATTACTAAAGTGTCGTAGTTTGAAACGATAGCTTCGAAATAGTAACGAGTCCATCTATCATTTAATACCGATTTGGACCAAGGCGATCGTAACAAATGTAGCCCCTGTAAAGGTGTGCTTGCTCGCTGTTACAGGAAACTGTCAGAATCAAAATTGATGAAACACGGCTCGTAAAGTTTCGTATTTTAGTTTCGACAACATTTCCTTTTATGTGCTTAGCAGCCAGCTAACTGAAGACCAAATTTTAATTTACTTGAGTTTTGTTATATAAACAGAAACTGTTGAATTTGTAGGGGTTAGGCCTTCACAGAGTAAACCAAGCATTTATTTATTGAACTCTAACAAAGGTTTGCGTTTCATAGTACTGTCAAATTGTCAAGTACATTCATTAATGATTGACAAACTAATACCTAAAGTAAGGATCTGCGTTTTGAGATTTTTATCTGTTTTCTATCGGAACAAGCGAACAAAGTAGTTTTATTGAATAAGAAACATTGAGTACTACTATTTAATATTTATTACTCCTTATAACTAAAATTTGTTGGCAATTACTAGTTCCTTTACCACAAAACGCTTTTTAATTGAAATTTCTGAAAGTAATAATATTTTTTTAATATTGAGGTATTAACAACTAAGAAAACGTGTACGTGTACGTAACCAGTGGAAAAATTTCATGTTTAACCCTTAGACCATTAGTCATTATTTCCTAATGTCAAGGCAATAGCATATTGTTACTATATTTCAAGTCACATTTAAACGCTATTTATAAAAATGTACTCTTTTAACAGACATACCTGTTTTAATACTCTATCATACCACTTTTACGAATAATTAAAATTATACGTGACATGCTTACAACAAGCAATTAATTTTATTTATTTGATAGGACAATTAACTCCCAATCAACAATTGTAACTTCATTTCGATAGAAGTATATAAAACTTAATCAATATCCATATTCGTTTCATGTTCAAATCGAATATCAAATTTAAAAGTGATTGAATACGTTTTTTAAAGTGTTGAGTTAATCAAACACTTGATTGCGTTATAATGAATGAAGAGCCGTGAAGTGAAGTTGAACGTGAAGTGCATTAAATAGAGTGACAAATAATTCTTCGGAGAATGTTGTGAAGATTTTTACTAAGATAATTTATATTAATCAAGAGGAATAACTCGATGTGGCTCAGAGTCGTAGCACGCCTACGTAGTCGTTGGTTGTGACTACGACACGCCCCAGCCATCTTGGCGGCTTCGCCAATCAAGGAATAGCTATTTATAGAGTATGCTACGGTTTCATTCGTATACTGGCCACGTCTTCGTAGTTTGTAAAGGATAGACTCAATTTAAAGCAGAACGTATTAAATACATTACTCATACATTTGGACTTGAATAACTTTTTGGGTTTTGTATCCCAAGCTATTTGATTGAGTTTCATTGTATAAGTGCCCGTAGCCTATACAAACACAATATTTCGTACACTTTCTTCTTGATTTTAAAGTAATATAAATTAATTAACTAGATTTACTGCTGATTAAACTAACTATAGATAGAAAAAGAAGAAAGATTGCCAGGCTAGCCATAAATGCATTTTATATAAATACTTATTTTGTATAGCTTTTCTTTGCCAACATACAATCATAATTGAGTCAGTAAATGAACGGTTTAATTTTTTATCTAAAAATAATACGCATAGTACTATTATTGCATAAGTAATCTTAATTCTTAAACTTTATTTTAAAATTTTAATTTCAATCAAACAAATTCGCATTGTGGAAGGGAATGCTTCTCTGCTTACTGCATACTGTAGTTGAGTAAATTGAACTCCGAATTTTGTTGAAATTAACATTATTACATCGCGGACTGATGTAAACCAACCGTAGCCGCGGTAACATCCGGTGTTCTCGTTAGATCATTGATGTTAAGGTTGGCCATCCGGTTAATCACGTGTTGTTGGTTTTGGTGAGGAAACATCGTTTTAAAACCTATATTAACTGTATGAGTAATAATCAGTAGATACTTATTTTGTGCTGTACGTTGTACGCTCACCTATCACGATGTATATTGACTATGTAATGAAACAGAGACTTTTCGTATACAAAGACTTTCGTAGTAAACACATCGGTCATTCAAGCTCAATCTTGAGGCGTTTGTCGGTTGCGTTATGTACCCTTACTGTAATAGGGGATTGGCATATTTTTTATATGAGAGTATGTTCTTCTTATTAGTAATATATTAGTATAATCTCAAATGATGTTAATCTGTCAAGGAAAAGCGTGCAATTAAACCAACAAATCGTCAACTTTTGCAAAAGATTGCATAGTTGTAGTATTAATTTCCCATCAATTCATCAGAAAAGCCTTTTTCCCTGTAAACGTAACTATTGAAAACCGTTTCTCATGAATGAAATAAATCGGTAAACACATTGCCATTAAGTTGGTATGTGTTTGGTTTATGAGCGGGGTCCTTAGGCGAGCCGATTGGAAGGCGGCCCACGGCATTACCAGGGCGGAGCTTTTATTGAGACAAAGGGTTTTATCGATGCAGGGTCAGCAAAGTGTATGTAAATGAGCTCTCTCGTCAGATTTTCCGTGAAAGGATCGTTCTTTCGAATAAATTGGTAGGTAGTTCAAAAGGTATCGGGCTTTTATTAAAATATTCCAAGTCCAATATGGTTTTGAATTGATTGTGATTCGGGAAAGGGATTTAAGAGTAGCACGTTTAAATGTCACAAAAGAGTTTCAAGTAAAAGTTTATACGAGTTAAGTTGAATAAATGTTTGATTATGTGGAATTTGTATATCTATGTCAAGACAAATCTAATATTTTACTAGATTCGTATATTTATTGCATTCGACGCATCTGTCATGACTTGATCACGAGGGCAAGATACATTCAATCGCTAACTTTACGATAATTGAAATAAATTTTTAATATCTTATGTTTTCAAAGTTTATTCAAAGTAAATCACAACGCTATATTAACCATTAAAGTTTGTACTCTAAAGTCACTATATTGAAATGTAAATAGTTGTACGGTTCGCGTCATTGGGGTTAAGTACTGAAAACTCCTTATCGCCCCTTGGTTTTTATTTCGTGGTTATGGTGTGGCTAATGAATGGGTTTCCACCTCGCATTTTTACTATTACAATCACGGAAAAAGAATGTTATAATTTCCCTCTCTGATATTGCGCCGTTATTTGTAGTTTCGCTCTGTGATTTATGCAATGTGTTCTTCTGACAAACAACTAGGGTTGTTTATGATCACATAAACCACACACAACGTTAATTATTATGTTCATACATGAATGGGGTACAATCATATTGGAGCAGACTTAACTCTTAAGCTTCAAGCGATGAACTGTCATAATAGTATACTAATACTTATTGAATAATTTTTTAAATATTTTTGTAGAAATTATTTCCTACATTTACACCTCGTAATCATTGTGCTGTTAATTATAGTATTTAACAGCCCGAAAACAAACTCGTCCAATCGCAGTTGATAGAAATTCGGAAATATAAATTTAGCTTCGGTGACATTTTGCTTTGGTACTTTAAAGATTCTGATAAAATGTGACCGGTTCTCAATTCATCGATCCATAAATTTTATTTTGTCTAGTCGTCTTTGTCGCATACAATATTCCGGAAATAAGGGCACCTAGTGAGCTTTCTATTTGCTTCTATATTTAACACGGGACGTTTATTTGAATAGTTTTCAAAAAGCGCTATTTTCTTGGGTTATGACTTAAAGTGAAAAGTAGCCTCTTCACAATATTCATGGCCGGTGCGCTTTTGCATTCGCATTGCCGTTATATCTCGGACGCTGTTCAATTCCCGATACATCTAAATGGCCACTGTTCCATTGTTTTGCGCGCTCTACTGAATTCCATTGGAGGACATTCGCGCGTTTCACGGTAGCTTCGCTGAATATGACTCTATTAGTACGTTACATCGGTAATATAATATGTCGACTCACTGAGCATATGATATCGATTTGCTGGTTTTTGCCGTTCACATTAAGCCCGATGGAAATAGACGACGATGTTTTGTTTGCTTTATTGAAGCGAAAGTTATTCGCATTAGACTTCTTAACTGTTATACGTATGCAGGAATAATTCATCAGGTTACCGGGAAAAGCTCTTCCAGTTTCGAACTTTTAACTTATTCGACTTTGTTTAAAACTTACAGTACAAGTTATATTATACGATCATGGTTTGAGCCAAAATCATAATAAACAATGTTATAGAAATCTACACATTGTTTATTGTAAATAAGTTAAAAATTATGAGTTTACACTACAAAATGCTAAGTACTTAACTTAAAAGATCACTTTTATTATACACATATTTTCTATATCTACTGTTCGTAGTCATTTAATTGACAACACCTACAACCGTGGCTAGGTAATCGTAGTGCCGAACGCCTACTGTTTGGTAGACTGATAGACTGAATAAAGTCGCTGGTAGAGCCTGGCGTGTTTTGTAGTGCACCTTGGGAGATCTGTATTCAGAAGTTGAATGCTATAGGCTGTTTGATTGATCTTTAAGACTTCTGCACGTGAATGTATACATTTGTATGAGATTAAAATGAATTGTTATGAACTTGAAACCTGTAAGTTTGTGTATTATGGAGTTTCTTCACTGAACAGAATGGTAAGGGAAGGCGGAAAATGTTAGGTAGATATTAAAGGAGCATATTGAAAGGGAAATGCGGTAAGTGGGGTCGTTAGGGATTTGATGTCTGATCAGTCGCTGTCATAACGGGTACGATTGGCTATTCATAAAGCCTTTCTTATTCCTAAGCTTATTTATGGTAATGAGTGTTTGGTTTGGCAGAAAAAGCACGAATTAAGGGTGTAGAAAAGAGGTCTTTTAATATAATGTGCTTAGTGAGCTTGGCTTACGGATCTAAAAGCAGATGCAGTTACAAAAAGAGAGAATGAAAGAAATTTATACTTAGGTCAGTGATAGGTAGAAAGTGTAAGGCCAAACCGAACATATCAATCATATCAAAATGAAGACATTCTTCTTAAAGTTGAGGTGAGTGAAAATACAGAGAAACCATGAGTATGTTTATGGATTTGTGTGACACTGGAATGATTCACATACTTCAAACATTATATACGCACTTGTGAATATCATGTATTAAATTATTATAATTATAGTAAAAATGAAAGAGTGTTAATTTAAAAATAAAGTTTTAAATACATTGAAACAATGATATTAATAAAGTCGTAATAGGATATCTATAAGAAACTTTTGTATGGCCAATAAAGGTGAAAGGCTAAATATCTAAATTCTAATATCAAGGCACTATTAAGGCTAAAAGAAAAGAAAGTGCTGTCTCAGGATTATTTTGGGTAAAGGAGAGCAAGGCTTGACTAATTAGGTCTGTGCAATGTCTCTATTTATTAAAATGATGATGTTTTTGGTCTCTGGAAGTTAGAATGACTTTTTAGTAATAAAAAGTCAATGTATTATCAAATATTATCTTTAAAAAGAAATCGATTACGTGCCCAAAATTTGGTTAGATAGGCCTCATCCTAATATGATATAGACGCAATATAAAGCTAATAAAAATCTGTCAAAAGTAGGCACGAGAAGCAGATATCTACAGCTCATAGAGATGTCAATAATTCTAAAATACATTGTTAAAATCGGGAAAAAATAGTATTTCCACTACTTTATAGCGAAACAGACGTATATTTTGATCTGGACGAGAATATAATGTACCGAGTAGGCTTCTTCTCGGCACATTGTAAGAAGTTTTTAGACTTAAAAAAGAGTTGATTTCTTAGGTATTATTAAATATTCTCGAAATCATAAAAAAATAGAATATACTTAAAAAAATAGAGCTCAGATTTTGATATGACAAGTATGTTTTGGGAACATGTTATTCGAACAAAATGCTTTAACCTATTTCTCACAATATTGCTTTTTAAATAAATAAATGGTAACACTCTGTTTGAATCAAATATTTGTTTAGAGCAAAAAATAGTTAAAATTGTATTTTTTTTATATTTTCGTTTAAAGCGTTCTTCGTATTTTGGCTCTTCATACCAATTTTAAATTGGAAAGGAAATCTAATAAAATTTCAACCCAATTTTGCACTTACTTTTTCGGTACTCAAATTATTACAGTTGAGTTGATTTTTGTTTGAAGTGAATTTAATTTGTGCTCATAACATATTTATATGTTTAAACAAGTAGCATTTAATCTAAAATATCTTAATTACCAAAATAATTGCTTTATTTTAATTCTTGATGGGTTACATATTGTATCAAATAAAATAAATAAATATTTAAACATAAAGAGATATCCATCGGAGATACCATTAAGTAACGATTATTGAAGAACCATAGTGTTGGTGATAATGTTGGTGTGACACACAAATTTTGCATCTGAAATGTATTGCGGCTATCCTACTTTAAAGTAGGCTAACTAGCTGCCATATTATGATGGAATGACATTAATATATGACTACGAAAACGTGCTCATTTTATGAGGGGAGTGTTAATCGAAATAGTTATTCCGAATCAAAACATAATGACGTGTTTCAATGAAGTTTCCGATAGATCGAAGTTCGTTGGAACATTATTAATCATTCGTAACAACTAATGTGGCTTATTGATAATTCGTAAACACACTGGGGTATTTTTATACAACAAGAGGTGTTTTTCATATAAATGAACAAAATATCTTTTCTGCTTCAGGTACACATGGCTACATTTCAAAATCCTTGAACAAGGTAAGTTCAATAAGTCTCTGTAAACTATCTGCGCTCAGTTTCAACAAGTTGTGCCTGTCGGATGGGACGGCGACGTATATAACATGACCTCTACGATATCGGTTTTCCTTCTAAAGGGTAGGGAAATAATTGGCAATATAATAACAGCTTGCATCTCGGATACATCCTTGAAATGTATCAAGTTTACTGTATTATAAATATACCCTTGCATCATTTTTATACAGAACTTTCAAATCTTAACCCATGTAAATGGTATATGTAATAGATTTCTACTACTATGGTTAGAAAAGCAAATTATTGCATTGAGTGTCTTAAGTTTTTATTCATGAGTCTCTGTTTCTTCTATCCGACTGTTCTACCCACTACTTCGCGGAGTTGGTGCTTTATCTTTGTTATAAACGTTTATTGACGTCATGAGTATGAAGTTTTGATAAGTTACTAAGTTAAATATTTATTAATTATTTGCTACACGAGAATTTTGATCTAATAATACTGCAGTATTAGTTCCGGGTTTAAATTGTTTATTATAAATAACACAACTACTATTCACTCGAAATGCTATGACAAAATTGCACTATGCTTGTGATAACCTTATTCAATTAATTCTCTTTCTCAATAGATAGCAGCTTTCAATCGGCTACAAACCTGTACATGGTAAATGGGCTTTCTAAGAAAGAATCAGTTTGTGCACATCGCCCCAAGAAATACGTTTTAAGGGTGACTCCAGAATCGTTCCGTTCATCAAATCCCATTAAAACTTTCTCGATTAAACGTCTTGCCTTTGTAAAGCTATTCCGCAGCGAGAAAAATACCTTTTTGTCTGCGGAATTAGGTGAACTAAGTTCAAACAATGTAGATAGGTAAGAGGCATATTTCATCTTACATAAGTTCCTTGTTACGTGCAATTTTCCGGGCGGCTTGTTGCACGCGAGTTGTTATGAAAATCTTTATGTTACCTCCTTAAAATACGACGAGTAAAAGGATCTCGCAAGCTGGCGGGGTATTATGCCGAAATTGATGACGATAGCTTTAATATGAGCTTCTCGTTGTTACTGTTGGAGGAGTGGAACATCGACCTGGACTATTTCATATTAGAGACACGTGTTCCACTAAATCTTTTGTGCCTCCGTCTTAAACGCCCCTTTCGGCCCTTTCGTATCGTGTTGAAATAGCCAAAAAATTGCTTGCGTAGAACTTTTAGCTTCTCTTATTTTGTCAATGCGACATGTATTTTCGTAGCATTATAGGGTTTACTGTGATCTTTCGTAGGGCAGGAAGCCATCCATATATTTCCTTATATGTTTGGACACGCCTGTTGGGTCGATCACGTACGGGGGTAGTACGCTTTTTATGTGAATTTCGTTTTATTGCTTTTCGTGTTTAGTATACCAGTATATCTACGTAAACATAAGTAATAATTGCTTTCAACGAGTACTTAATGTAATCAAACTCACTTTTATTATTTGAAGTAACAACAATTGTGCAACAACTTATAATCTAAAATATTTATTTACAAAAGATCTGATCAACAATATCTACACCAAGCAATTAGTTTAACGATTCGTACAGGGTTCAGCCTAAAGAGCTATGCCATATATGTGTGCCGTCAGCTTTTCAGGTGACTTGTGCAGACTTTCTTCGAAATATTCTGTCTTAGTCTTAATTAGGAGACGAGCGGCGGCTTTTTAAATTATGCAAATGCAATAGCCCTGGGCACATGGTGTACTCATTAAAATCCGTCGCTTTGCTGAGCGTGTTTTGCGAATGTCGCTTTATGATTTTTGCCATTAAGCCGTTCTCTTGGCGAGCTTTACTTTAATAAAGTAAATATACTTTAATTACTTTATTGAAATAAATAATTGTAAATATGCTTAGTAAAGAACTTTTTATTTTTTATCTTAAATGAAGACACTAATACGCTTCATATTTTTTTTTAATAATATAGCCTTACTTAAAATTAATAAGTTTTTTATTATTATAGAAGAGTTGCTGCAGAACCTAAACAACTAACCAAAAACCATTGTGTAAATAAAATAGAACTTTACCTTGATATATTAATACTAGTAAGTTACTTATACTCTCACAGCAACCTATTAAAGCGTCCCATTCATTCTCCAGTCAGTACTCTCATAATCCGGTCGTTTTCCATAGAATGGAGGTAGCTGAAATTCTTTTCTCGAAACCCCTTTGCTCACGTAAATAGGTAGAACGTACTTGGGCGTGCCACAATGGAAATGCATCGCCCGTTGTGTCTGGAGTGGCATGAGCGCGCTTTGGGGCTGCGAATTGTCTTTGCGAAACCCTGCCAACGCTTTGTTAGGACTGCTAGGCAGGTACTCTCGTAGTGGGTTAAGGTACTACTTTTTAATTTTGAGACTAGTCGTGATATGATTTTTTGGCTGAACGGCTGAAACGCAAGTACATTCAATAATAAAAAAGAAATGTATGTCATTATGGGTTTACATAATGTACTTAATTCAAATATTAATAATGAGATACGTTAGTAAGATTTAGATACCTACTGACGTGACTGAAATCACTGGATCTAAATTTAACAAAATACAAGTATGACTTTACAGCAGATACCAAATTTTAGTCTTTGTAATTAATTGCGTTCCTATGCCATTGTTGCTTATCTCAAAACAACGGCTGTGCTTAATGAGAATAGCGATCGGCACCAGAATGCGCTGGAAAACGGGCAACCATTAAGGCTTTAAGGTAATAAACGGCTGCCAGCCGTCGTTGGGTCGGATGCATACAGTCCATGTGAATTTCACTTACATAATTTCCATACGTATACCCACGGCTCTTTCCTACTTTTTCCGATAGTGGAAAAACACTTTCGCCTTACTAACATCTTAGTAATAAAGGTTAAATAAGGCATTATCCTTCATCAAATTTAGTTTACTCACTCTACAGTGTATTAATTATTATTATTATTATATATAAATAAATATTAATGAGTTTCCTAGTGATATTTACCTATGTATTCAATGCTATAAATATTTAGAGTGCGTTAGCTTTGCTATAACTATGTGGTTGAATGAATGAATTAACCAAATCATTAAAGTCATTATTATTGTAATGCATTTGATGTTGTCATATTCAACAAAACTACGTCTGATTCCAGTTGAATACGCGTGTACATTCGAATCAGTTCGAAATCATATCCCGCTTTCCGCTACCCCAACCCCGTAGATTCGTATCATATCTATCAAACCGAGCATTGCTGTCAATTTGAATACCTACATCGGAAATCCGCATTTCAAAATAAATGTTACCAGTTCGAATAAAATACCTTTTCGTGACTGTCGCGGATTGAACGGAACGTCGTGACATCGTGTTAGAAAGCACTGCATTTTATCGTTTCTTATGCTTTCTTTTAAGGATATATTTTATTTTGAATTTAATTTCAGTATCATAAATTTTTGAGGATAGTATTAGATAAAAGTATTAAAACGTTCATAGCATTAATTGGATACTTTTTTATAGCATACACTCGTAGGTGTGCTTGTATAACTTCAAATTAATGAAAGTTCGACCGCCCGGCCTACAATGTTAATGTGTAAATTTTAGAAGGTGTATGTAGGTGTAAATAAAGGGGAAATAGTACAGGGTAGGAAAAATTCTATGATACTCGTATAAGCAATTATTATTGTAGCTGCATGTTAATGTAAAATATAATACCGTCCATGGTATAGTAATATGTAATCATTTTAACATTAATTATAAAGTATTTCCTACTCCTAGACGATTATGTATTGAGATCGCGTATAAATATTATATTATATTAATTATGCAGCAAATTAGAACCAGTAAGGTATAGAAAGCAACCTATCTGCCTTTCTTACCGGCTTAGTACGCGTGTAAGGGATTAAGGGTAAGAAAAAATATTCTTTTGGGCAATGTACTAGGAAACTGTCTCTAATATTCCATGTTGATTCCATCACGACCTCGATATTAATGATAAAAGTGAGCAAGCAGATATATCAAATTTATTGTTTTTTTTTGCTATAACTCCGCAGTTCTGTCTCTCCCAAAGGGTGTAATCCCTGAACGTATATGGAGCAATCGTGCTTGCGGATCCCGGTCCGAGTGCTATGGCCAATCTTGGCGGATGCGTTTCGAAGGCTGCGCTCGGGTGAGTCGCTGCAAGTATAGATCGTTTGGGAAGTCGGTCAGGGTTGCCCCGCGTCCCGCGTCGCGCGCCCCCTCCTCACACATGCATTTGAATATCCATTTGCCTATCAAAAAGAAGCGGCGACGCCCTCCGCCGTGACAACCCTACGGCCCGTTCGAGGCCTGAAAGCCACTTTGTTTTCACAAACGCGTGACGCTGACAGGCGGCCTCATAAAAATGCTTTTGTTGCACATCCACTGGATATATTAGCTCGCTTTCGGTGCATTGTGCTCGTGCACTGTTACTTTTTGTGAGCAGTGGCTTTTTTTTTATAAACGTCTAAACTAGGTTTAATATTTGTCCCGTGCTAGTCTAAGACGTAAAAAGAATGCTAAATAGCTGTCGTTTTTCTCGGCTTGTCGACTGAGAGGCCGGGGATGAATTGATTTTATTGGCCGATGGACTAGCATCCTGTATCTTTTGTGCGACATGACATCGCAACTCCATTATCCATGCTAAAAAGCGACCGATGGGACGTTTTTATGTCTCCGAAGTTCTATCCTGTAAAGAAAGCTGTAAAAGGTTTGAATGTGTATAGATATATATATATATGTGTGTGTATTTTGATTAGAAAATTTCACATCTGAAGCGTGTGTGGTTCAGGTGGTAAGATAGAATATCCCGGAGAAGGAATAAGTAATATGTCAGTGCCTGTATTCGGCAATCTGGAACAAAATCTGTCATGTTGGCTGCGGACTATCTATCGAATAGTGGGTTCGATATGGCCGTAAATCACTTACTTTGCAATTTCGGTTATGAATAAGCGGCCATATCAGCGTATAACCATGTTGCTAACCCATCGTTCAATAGATTTTATAGTCTTTCCTTTCGGGGTGGACAGAGTCTTGGACATTTTTATTATTCTTTATTTAGTCTTGGATTACACGTAATAAGTCACTTTTTGGAATGAATGTTGGGGTTGCGATGATACATGGAACGTTGGTGGCAGGTTGCTAACCCATCGTCTAATAAATTTCATAGACCCCCTACACCTTTATTCCTAGTCGACAAAATATTGGGTAGAAAGACACCTAGTTAAATTGTTATAGAATATTCAGATTAGCACAAGACGACATTGTGTTTAAAAAATATCGGCTTAGTTACTTAAACCTTAGTTGAAATTGACCCCGTTTAACTATTCCTAATTCATTTGATGATGATCCTTTGACAAACTATTAATTGAAATATCAATGGAATTGGATATGATAGACTTAGAGGCTTCGAAATAATTGCTTAGCGTATCTCGCCACCCAATCTGGTGACGTCATCGTGTTAACTAGATCACGTGAACTCATACATATATTCTTAAATTAATATGATACATATAATTATTTATAGATTAATTAACTTAGTTCCATAATGTTTAAACGGCTCTTTTACACACATTTAACATTAATCTAATGCATTATCATACACTCATAGTTTTTCAGATTACTGTAATAACATATTTTTGTATATAAATTTAAGCATTTATATTTTGTAAGCTTCGTATGAATGTTTAAGGGTGTAAATGAGTATTGTAATCCATTGATATATCGATATACAATATAATTAATCGCCATGTACTTTATATATACATTCGTAGCACACTCGACTGAAAGGACTAAATCCAAAAGATATTCCCGAAATGGAGTTTTAAATAAATAAGACCCCAAATTGTACGGACAGCGATAATAATGATGAGGCCCCGTTCCTCTGGACTCTTGCATCTATTATTAAAGCAGCTTTCATTTCGGTAGCACTCCGAGAATACTAAAACGATTACAGAGAAACAAATATCTGGTTTGCCAATGTTTTTTGTCAAGCGCCGAAAGACTGAAAAAGAATTAAAGTATTATAAATCAATACCATGTCCTGCTTTACTTAGTTTATACAATGTAAAAACTTTCTACTCTTTTAATCAAAGACCTATTTAAAAAATGACTACATTAAAGGCAAAGGAAGAGTTCTGTCTCCGAGGTTCTGCCCACCCGAAAAAAATTAAGGAATATATTATATCTAAGTACATGTTTTATACATCTACATGTTTTCATATACAACGTATACGAATAATTGATAAATAAACTGGCCGTATTACTCATATATCTGTTACCTATTTTGAAATGCAAATGAATTGATTTAACTACGCACAATATTATTACACGCGCAACATCAATACTGCTCTGTATTTCTTAAACAACGTAGTATTCCTAAACTGTGTTATATTCTACATACATCATATTACATCTTGAGTACATTACAATTACTCGTAAACTTGCCTTGTTTAAAATAAATAAAGTCTGTATTTCATAATGTTCACACTATTCGCTGTGATAAAAATCAGATAAACACTGAACTTGCTTAACAAAAATAGAAATATTATAATTATAACATTGAGCTTAATTCTATAAATGATCTTTTTGGCAATCGCCATTCGATGTGAAATATTTCCGTGGCGCTACAAAGCTAATTGGCCTAGATTTGGAGTCGTTGAGGCTTTTCAGCGACCCCTCGGCTCACAGGAAACTCGGCACAGATTAAAGGAATCTTTAATAGGATCCTCAGCGGATGCGTAAAAAACATGACCTTTTCATGTTGTACCTACACGTATTAACAATGTGTAGGTATGTGTTTATTTCAAAGTACCTTTGTTAGATTAATGAGTTTGCAAAATCATTTAGAATAACTTGTACACGTACACATAGATGTATTCACGTGCTTCTATCCTTTTCAGGATTGTCAGCATGATGACAATAAATCCATAAGGTATAGTCGAGATAGTATTAAATTTGACGGCGGTGACATGTTGCTAGCTTCATTTCATGCAATACCTATATTGCATAAATACCTAGTATCTTAATCGCCTGTCACTATATGCACAGAAAATGGCAGCTGTTTTGAATCACATTTATGTCTTTATTAAGATTAACTCTAATATTAATAATGACACAACTATCTAAGTATATCTTTTAAACTACATTGTTGTCAAGGTATTCGTTTTATAACCATATATCAATGCTGACTTTATTACCTCAGGACTTTTCCTGTTGACATGTTGCTCAAACAACGAAACTACGAAAACAACCTGCCGCAGAATAGATAAATGTTTGTGACGGATGTCCTCTATTTTTGCTTCACTAGATCCAATCCTATATAGGTAATATATTATGTGGCTCTTAATGCTTAGTAATAAACATTTGGTATTTACTTAAATTGCGTTACAATAACCACGCAATTGTGTATTTTTGCTACAGTATATAAAACCAGCGACATACGTAAGTTTGTGACAGATAAATATATAATTAACAACATCAGAGAAAATACTGTGATAATATCCTACTTTGATGGAACGATTCCATCAGATTTATAAATTGAAACTGTCCAGTGCGATTCGAACGTCGGATCTAATTTCGAGAAGAGTCCTTTCACCGTATGTGCGCACACATAGAAAGCGCCTTTCTCGTGTGATCCTAATCAAAGGGATTTGGGCTCCGATGGCGGCCGTCCGTGAGTGGAATCCCTAACGAGTGCCCTCGTAGCCTGCACCTGCGGACAGGGCCCGCTTTGGCTGTTCGCGAGAAACCGACGCCCTTTGGCCCATTCGCAGTTACTGCCAATTAACGTAAACGGATTTTAATATTGAATGGAAGCGTGGTGTTTCAGTGTTTTAGTGGCATTTTCACAAAACAGTAGGCGTGTATTATTTACAGGTTTTTGCGAATGTTAAAGGCGCGGGAAAAATTGTTTTAATTAAGTTAAAAGTTGATGACAAAATCTCGGTAACAATAACTTGAAGTTAACAAAAACAACCCCTAGTGTCATAAAGAGCGATAAATAATTGTTTATATCCTTTACTACAAGTATGTACACATGTACAGATACTATACATGTTACTATCCACTATCACATTTGTTTTTCACGAAATTAGTGACATTAAAGAATTTTGAACGAATAATGTGATCTTAATGTTTGCTGAGTATCCTAATTGACGATTCTTGTTCCGTTTTCGAAGATAGGGAGTGGAGAACTGCTCGAGATTCCTCTTCGATAAACAGAGATTGCATTTCAAGGATAAGAGTTTCGTAAAGGCTCACATTGTAAATAGCGATTCTTTTAACGTTCGCCGAGAATCCGAATCGGTTCAGTAGCCACTCTAGCTTGCAATAGGAAATATCATGTTTAAAGATGTTTCAGAATAGTGACTAGGAATCGAAATAAAGACAAAATGTTTAAATAATAACTTGTAAATTTTGGTAATCCAAAAACTATTAACTCTAAATAAGTAAATAATTTCTATTATACAGTGCATCAATAAGGCTCTTGACAATTTTACTACTTATCAAACCGATCAGGTAAATATATGATAATTGTTAATAATAGCACTTTCAATAATTTTTATCTCCAGATTGGAATAGTATTACGTCAACAATTTTTATTGTATGTTAATTCGCTTCGGCTTGAATCTATATCAGTGGGTACAGGGTTCAAATCCCGCTTTAACATGTACCAATGGAAATGAAGTTTAATGAATTTCTATTTTCGTAATGAAATAAGACGAATACTACTGTGAAGGAAAACATCGTGAGGAAACCTCCCTGTTCCCCGAACTGGTAATAACTAGTGTTTATAAATGGCGACATGGCTGACCACCTGTCACATTGAGTACTTACTATCTGGTTAACACGTGGGTTTGAGGTGGCCATAGAATTACTACCTTCGCAATTGCGGAGATGGACACCTGAACCTCTGACTATCCTCCAAGGGTTAATGGTCGTGAACGCGTGACTCTCTAGAATCATCCGCCCGCATAGTCAGTATCATCGTTACCGTTGCCTTTTAGCAGCAGAGATAGCTATTTGAAAATCGATTTGCTCATACATTCATTCGGCTGTTTGCAAAACAATCGAGTTTGAGTGAGTGAACACCTATTGCATCCTTGTCGCTGAAGTTCAGTGAATCGAACTCACGTGATTCGATATATCTACTCGTACGTGTAGCCGTAAGTTAACATGACCATGGAAAAAAAAGATTTGACTGATAAAAATGCTGCATTATTTGAATGGTAGAATAATGATCTATCGAACTTACTTATTATTGCTTAGTTTTCAATAAGCTGTGTTAGTTACAGTAAATATAATCACAAAAGTTTTATGCTTTACCACTACATTAGTAGTTTGTGCTTTTCTTTAGTAATCTAATCATGTTTTATATTCTCAGATGCTAATGAGTCCAATGATATCTTTTAAAATATCAAGATAATAGCCGAATAGCATTTCGGTATGCAAATAAAAGCGGATAGATGAGGAATCAATTGTATTCATGACTTTCAAATAGCAGATCTCATTATCTACTTGGGAACCCAATGGCTGAAAATGAATGAATTGATTCTTCTAAATGAAATCCATTTGCTGGTTTTGAATAATCAGTTTAATTTAATGTTAAAAGGTTTAAACTGAATATTCTAGGTATTTACCTTTATTATGATCAACAAAATAATGATATTAACTCTATTCTGGCTAGGTATTAATTTAACTAACAATGCGTATAATTTCTCCGAATGTATTGTTCGCAATGTAACAAATTGAGTGTTTCACATTCCACGTGTCCGCAATAAACACAAATGAGCTGATTATGGCTAAAACAGCGCTTAATATGGATTAACATAGAGTAATGTTGCCGTTAGGGTTGCGTAGGGATGGCAGCCTCCGCCGACCGCGCCATAAATATGCTGATGTCACTTCCCCTTAGCTCCGCAGTGGAGCCTGCGCCTCCGGGAGAGCCCTTAAAATTTTACAACTTCCTAAAGCTCACTTTTAGCTTACGCATGAGGGTTTTACAACAGTATTTATGTTCGTCGTTTTAATCATTTTCTCCCTTTAATGTCGATTTGTCGATTAATGTTTTTTTTACGTTGACTTAATTGCTTTCCCCGACGTTTTACGACCGCTACGTCCCTCTTTCCTATAGTTTGCTTGTAATTAACCTCGCTCTATAGTTTCATTGCCTCAAAGCTGTTTGCAGGATTCGAATACTTAATTGGTTCTGATCAATAAATGTTATACATTTATTTAAACTCATTTATTTATTTTGTACCATAATTTTGCCTTGAATATCTAGGGCAATAAATAAAAAAACAAAGGGTTAATGCAATCGATTAGGAAATGAGTTAGCAACCTGTCAATAATATTGTACATTAATGCTATCACTGCCCTAGCGGATTATGTTATAGAAGATTATGATTTGATATGTTTTAAAGGTTCTTTTCTGATCCCTTTAAAATAAATTCAACTCAGTAATTTTCTTTTCTTTGATCAGAAATTATTATTCGAATTTGCACTAAATACCGTTTAGTTTAACATCTAACTGCATTAATACATTCGTGCGTGTAGGGGGCAGTGAAACGGGAATGTTTTTTATTTGGGACGAGGCTCTCATGAGCGGCGTGGAGCGGCCACTTGTAATTGATGCTCATCCCTTATTCAGAGGTCGAGAGGGCCACTAGCATACTCTCGCTTTTATAGGCATACGTAAATGTATTCGTGACACAAATTAGAGACCTTATTTAATCACGAGTAAATTTTAGACTCGCTTCTGCGGGTCAAGTTTATTAGGTCCTTGCTGGGTTCACTCTGATTTCTGTACCTATTTAAGGGAAGATAAATATGAATACGTATTCTCGTTTTGCCTACTCGTCTGTAATACTGTATCCCTATTACTTAACATTCACACTCGAAAGGTATTTGTAATAATGAGTTTTATGGTCGACATTAAACCTTTTTACGATTATATATTTAACCCAAATCGACTTGTTATATAGTACACCAGACACGTGTAGAGTATATAGAGGGATGGTTGTATGCCATCAGCTGCTGCAAAGTGCCCCAGATGTACGAGTATTCGCAGCGCCTTGAGTGCGGAGGTAATTTCGGTTAATGATTTGACAGTTTAACGAGTTCAGTGTTTGTCACGACGACGCTTTTATATATTATGTTGCGTGTCTTGAAGCTTAAGTAATTTTAGATTGTTTTCAAAGTTTATCGAAATGTACTTGTCTACTTTAATAAAATAACTTATACAACTTATTCTTATTTTAATAAAATATTGGTGCTGCTTTCAGGATAGTATACGTTTAATGTTTTTTTTTAAATTAAAGTATAAAAAATCTGTTTTAATACGTATAGGCAAAGATTTTTTCATGACCTGCCATCATTGATTTCCATATGACTATATATTATTATATTGACTTTATTATTATATTATATTATTAAATTGACTCGTACATATTTTAATACCACTTTTAATGTAACCTTTTAACAGTATAATAAGAATACAGCAATCAGTTGTTATCATCCTCTATTTGTATTATTCATTTAAATTGTATTTGTATTATACACTAGGGAACTAAATAAAACGGCAGTTGACTCAAATAATATAAAGCAATACCGTTGTCACAATATTTTAAGTGGGGCCGACCAGTGAGGTTTTATGAGTCGTTCGGTGCACGAGTGCACTGCCAGGACATAAATTTCATGCGACTAGCAAGCCTTAATAAGTTCCTGGCAAAAATGCAACTGTTGGGTACAAGGACTTATTCATGCTTACAGCACCAGGCAAACGTTTTATTAAAACTTTTGCAATCTACTGATGATTTACTTGTTCATAAAGTTCGTAGGGTTTATTTGTTTTTTTTTTGTTGATTGTAACTTTAACTGTGTAACATAAGAATAAGCACACACAAGTGTGAAGTTACCTTTCGTCTCAAACTGCTGTTGTAGATAAAATTGATTAAAATTTTAAAAATATTCGTGATCGTGAACTTTCTACATCATATATCATACATAACATTCAGTCGCCCAAAATACTTTAAATCTTTTATTGACAGAAATTCTAGAAGTTACAAATTGTTTAAGTTTTGAAAAATAATTTTGAATTTAAAATACCAATATCAATTTGCAATAGAAAATAAAATTTTGATGAAAATATAGCAACCGACAGTTTCTGTCGCCTCAAAAATATTCAGTCTTCTATAAACTATCAGTTTTAATTAACTTTCCATTTACGTACCTCCTCTTCGATTGGCAAATATTCGGGAGTAATTCCATCTCTAGTCGCTAACGAATCGATCGTTCTATTTCCGCTTTGTTGCATCACTGTGCACTTCGGGAGCAGCTCGCTACTGTACACACAAGCTGGGCTCACTTTAATCTCTCCATTTGACGAGAACCCACTGTTATTGCCATAAAAAACCACTCAATATATAGAACTGTCTATTGAGTTTATTGCGTAGAAAACATGTGATTTATTGCTACTAATTTAAAAAAAAAGCGTGTAAGGAATTATATCGTGTCATTTTGTACTTATTCCTCTCCACCTGTTCCGCAGGGATTACATATAGTGTCAGAATGGCACATAGTGCAAAGATGCAAAAGTTATATATCCGTATAAAGAATATCTGGGTTATGGTATGGTCACTACACGTTTTAAATATTCTCAGCTTCATTTCGTTATTCAAAAATAGTAAAACGTCAACTGTGTTATTCAATAATAAATTCATAAAATTAAAATTGTTAACTAAAAGATTAGCATCGAATATGAAAGTAACATGAAAAATCCCTCGGCGCAACCAAATCGTACATATTCAATGAGTTTATCGCGTGAAACTAATGGCCCTGCGTAGTTATAACAAGCTGGGGTCCCGGCACCCGTTTTCGGCTATTCCATCGTATTAACAATCCGCTTTATTATTCGTACAAACCCAACCTAACATACTCTTCATGACCATTATCCCTTGCGGTAGATCAACGTTTACGTATCCATCCCCGAAATATAGTTAACTCAAATTCACGCCTTACCATATAGTAACCACCTAATGTGACATATGAGAAGGAATAAATACAGTGGTTCACAAAATTACCGCAAAAAAACGCTTCGAAAATAATTATGGTCTATATGTATATGACAAAAACAAACGCGTTCACGACCATTAACCCTTGCGGGATAGTCAGAGGTTCAGGTGTCCATCTCCGCAATCACGAAGTTAGTAATTTTATGGTCACCTCGAACCCACGTGTTGACCAGATAGTCAGTACTCAATGTGACAGGTGGTCAATCATGTCGCCATTTATAAGCACAAACTATTTTCACATGCACAGTATATGGGAATGAGACAATATTATTTCCATTGGCCTATGCTCAGGCAGGGATTGATGATAATTCTTTTAAATGTTTCTTTGAAATGCGAAGGCAATAAGCAAGGTGAATTGTCCCTGCGAAAGACAGATATCATTCTTAAGGAGGATTACAGCGCGCACCCTTTAGAGATAACGTTTGACGTTTCAAGCAAAATGTAATTTATTAAAGTGCAAATCCGCGGCACATCCATCTGTAGCTGCGAACTTTTACGGCTTCTATTTATTTGAAATTAAATTGCAGCCGCCTGGGAAGCCAGCTTGAACATTTCTCTGGTAAAATGGAAAAGGTATAACGACTAATATTTATGGTTACTCTTTAGTTAGCTTTGAGATTGTAACCAGTATTTAATAAAATAAAAAGTAAACGTGATCGCTGACGTGATTTATCAAATATTCAGGTTGGAGTAAATGTTGAATGAACCTATAAAAATATGCTCGGTGCGTGTTTGCTAATAGCTTCGTCATGTCACAGAGCTTAATTTAAGGCGACGCGTGCTACGAATAGCGCGTGCTACGTAATATGTAACATCCATGCTTCTATATTTATATTGAAATCAGTGTTCAAATTAATAAACAACTTTTTTTCTTATAAGCTTAAATTCTTTAATGGATTTCAGGATAGGAATATATCATTCGTCTTTTTTAGCATAAGTGTAATGAGATTAATATAGAACATTGACTATTGATACACATCTAAAGACATATAAAGAATAAAGGCACCTACTCACCATTCTATGTGTGTGCTTGTTTAAACGAATTTTCATAAAATAATACTACAAAAGGTGAAACAAATCCTTGATTAACCCAATTATTTAAAGCCGTAACCGCAGACCACATTAGAACACATTAAAACAATCTTCGCGGTCCATTCTCATTTTAATGTAGTTCGTATAATTCGGAATCACACTCGCAAACTTTTGTTATTGAACCTCTCGCTGTTCATTATCATATATTTGAATAATGTAAGCAGTTGTACTCGTGTGTCTTGTTTGATTAATTTAAACTCAGATGTGGGACTTTGGCGACTAAAGTGCTTCGAGAGCCTAGAGGGGCTAACTTCAGTCTAGTGACAGCTAGACCAGCCCCAACAAACGAGGTCATCTCTAAATATGGCTTTTCCTACTGCTAATACGAATAGAACTAGATCTAGTTTTGAACACATTTCAGCTTAGCAGTTTTATCCACTTGATATATCCGATCTATAAATATATCTAGTGTAGCTTTTACATAAGAATGAATGACATGTAACCTAGTCTTGAGTCCCTTTCATGGTGGAAATATTCTCAGAAACTTAGGACAATCATTAATACAGGCTTACAGTATCCTAACTCTGAAAGATATTTTTGTATCAGCGCATTAACATTGATTCTCCTTATACTCAATGATTTTAAATCGATGGAAGAAAGTATCCCCTCTTATCGTTCGAGCAAATGTCACTAGTTACAATTGTGTCAGCAATATTTACGAATGTATATATATTTAAAACTGTGTAATTAAACAATACTGATGTACCATTTGTGTAGTTGGTTACAATCCTCAAGGGAGTGATTAAACTATTGTATCAAGATGAGTATTTGGTGTACGTTATGTGGCATCTCCAAAACTAGGTTCTACTAGCCAGTCACGCAATGATGAAGAATAGGTAATTCTGTGAAGCTTTTCCCATTGGGACTTGCTGTAGCAAAATATTGCATTAATAAACTAATTCATTTTTAATCAACATAGATCATTATACACAATATTTATATATCAATGACTAATTGATAATAAATTGATTACGTGTTAATCCAGTTTTGCATTAAAAAAGTTTTAATCTTATATAAGTTGTATTCTTTTAAAATAGTTTTTCTTATCAATTACTTAATTAAAAAACAAAATATTATAATATTTTGTCATCTTAGTTTTTCGTTGCGGATTACACAATCCAGAGCACTTTTATTAGCCTATAAGAACCAAAGTACTGGATTATATTGATCAATGATCTTATTTTTTCTAATGTTCCAGTTCATTTATGTAGATATTAGATTACTAGGGTAATATCTAAGGTAATATTGATGTTTCATATTTTGTTTTCTCTATATAATCATTATTTGCACCAAACACCGTTATTTTCAATACTTCAATGAATTTTCATTAAATGTTAAAGTGATTTGAGCATAATAATTTACAGTTTATTTTTAAATGGAGTAAGACCTGCCGCCGGTAGCATCAGGTAAAGGGCAACCTCGAAATCGATATCGCTCAAATTAATTGTTGTGCTTAGCGTACCTTAATTAAAATTACGGGTTAAGTTCAGCCCATGTTGATTTGTGGTTTCGTGCTTAGGAGCTTAAACTTTGCGGGGCGAAAATTTTACAACTCCACCGATCCTAGTTTAGCAACTTAGTTTCTCCTTTTGCAGCTTACTTTGTAATGAAATTGTAGCTCTGATTTCGCGACACACATTTCGTTCAACTTTAATACAGGATTTCCGAAGTGAACACACATTTGTGTTACGAGTTGTTTATACTTCAAATTGAAACTGCTGCTGCTCTTTTACGAAGCTCTTATGGTTTTATTATCCGTTTAGTGCTGCGCAATTTCAGTTCGACTTTTCGAACCCAACAAAGGCATGGCTTACAAAGGCTCATCACTAATCGAGTTGGGTGCTATCTACGTGGTGGACGGTCAAAGATCTTCGCAACGCTAATGTTAGTCACTTAATCCCTGATTGACTTACAAACAACTACAGTCGTAACACTTCTTTTATCTTAGTCCCATTGACCTCGTTTCCCATAGATCCCGGAAGTTGTAGTCCTAGATACTTTGAATATTTCATCTGCTCTATCACTGAAAAATAATGTTTCCAGATATCGAAATACCTTTCCCGCTTTTTAATAATCAAATAACATCTTCAATCTATTCTAGACCGTAACTTTCATTTTCTTAAACCAACATAATACTACTAAATGTCATGTTGGGCGAGAGGGTATACATAAGGTGCTATTCCAGTGTAGGCGAAAACTCGTGTACGTGAGGCTCCCCTATATTTCAAAACTTGAATAGCTCCCATATGAAAGTTTGTGATCCTTGTTAGACCGAGCCATGATATGAAAATGGCAGGGCGTGGCCGGCATGTTGCATCATTGCCTCGCTAATTGCTTTGTGGTTTTAGTTTAAGTGCATCTGAACGGCTAGTATAGTTAGGCTTATTTAAAAATTATTCCTGAACAATGGATAAGGCTTTTTATAAAACGTGCGAATAGTATACTCGTAAGTTAATGCTATATAGATTGTATAGATTATGTGATACAAGTGTTATATCACTGAGTTTATGTTTGTGAACCTTGTGACATGAAAAACATTTTGGTGTCAAAAATAGAGAAAGGTATATTTATGGTGGTCTGAGCAGATGATGCGGTTGGATGAAAGGAGGGTAAAGATAAGATTTTTTAGAACCAAAGTGGAAGGTAGAGTTAAACGGGATAGGCCTCGTAGAACATAAACAGATCCAATTTCAGACATTCTTCTCAAGACGGATGTACGTAGCATAAAGAACAGAAGAGCACGTATGAGAAGGTTAATGGCTTATACTATGAGATATGGAGGACTACCTGAAACTGAGAGACACAGTCACAAATTTGCTGAAATAATCCACCTTAACCCTAATTTATAAGCCAAAAGTGACTCGGATTTTAATACCTTGAAGTAATGTCGACCTTTCCAGGATTAAGTTAGGTGATACGTATTATATTATACAGAAACTTTGTAAACAAAAAATATTTTTTGGTAGACCCCATCTTAGGTTTGAATTTTATGGTTGCTAGCAAAGTACACTAGTTTTATGATTTGAAAAGAATATTATATCATGATCAGTTTTTATAACGCAATCATTTATATATATATATATATATATATATATATATATATATATATATATATATATATATATATATATATATATCTCACATCGATTTGTGACATAAACTCATTTACTTGCAATCATTCACCATTTATTTATTTGGGATTAAGAGAAAAAAAAACACGTCGCGTTTATATCATTCACCACATTTACGACCTATATATGTTTATAACCATATTTTCCATAAAATGTTTTGTTTTTTAAAGCAATACTGTTATCTGAAGTCCGGGTAATTAGCAACCATTCCAAGGAACTCATAAAGCGTAGCATAGGAAACTACACATGAACTCATCTGCAAATGAAAGGCTGCTTAGTATCATGAAAGGGTCTACTTTGCATCTAACAAGTATATACAAATAGTCGTCGTATATATCGCAGTTACATATATCTATTTATTTTCGGTGTATATGTAATAAGGATAGGCGATATCTTGAAAAAGTCTTTAGCCTTCATGCCGCACCTATAATGAAGGTGCAGGTTTATAGATGTCAATGAAGTGTAAGTAGTTTGGCAAATTCTGGGAAAATGGGGTTACGTGCGTGATGTTTGCTACTCTTTCGTAAGGAAATGAATGTGACTTATACCTACATATATTATATGTAGTAAACCTGAATAGGAATACAGGAGGGATTTATATTTAGATCCCTGTATCAGCAGGTAAGTCCGCGAACCTTTTCCTACCTTTAGTGCACCACAAGGGTTTGTTCTAATATTTTATTGTATCAGATTGAATAAAGGAAATTGAAAATATTTGGTCCCTTGGTCAATATTTATATATTATGGAAGCTTGATTAATATCTGCATCGTTAATCAAAATACTTTAAGCGGTGGAAACATTCCGAGTTCGATTCTCTAATTATCTGATTAGTTTTATAAAATTTACTTATTCTAAGTACTAAATAAATGACAATAAATTGGTTTGATAATATCTGTTTGTATGTCTAACCGAACGTGTCACTCAAAGCCAAAATGATTTGATAAAGACGAGACCTATTAGTTTGCTCTCCGCTCATTAAAATTATAGATGGCTTTCTCATAATAGCGCAGTAATCGAGCCTAGAATATAAATCCGGTGCTTAAATATTAATCCTCTCACTTTTAAGAGGGCTTCATGAGTAAGAACCTGTAAGAGAGACAAAAGACGCCATTATTCACGGCCGAAGCGCCTTTTAGCGAAACCACAGCCTGCGCTGAAAGTCACTGATGACTGATTGCGTTATACGTCTTCTCTATTTATACCTTCGCATTTTACATAATTTTGAGGTTAAATTTTTACTAATGTATGTGTCTACTTTCTATACAAAAGTATGAAGTGTCTTGATATCTACTAGGGTGGACAATTACAAATTCCTCTGAAAGGAATGTCCGATAAATTGGTTTGAATTACTACGTATTGCATATTAAACTAATCAGATATGTTCTCTACCCTAGATAAACAATCTCGGTATAGCTATAACCTAATAATAAAGCTTTGTCACTTATAATAGACTCGTAATACTATATTTCTATGCAAAATGGGTTGAAGATAATTATCTGGAAAAGCCTCCGCAATGTGCTGGTGAAATACTGCGATTGTCAAATTTCCGGTTCGTTAATTTTCTATTTTCCAAAGCTTCGCAGACTGAATACGTATTGTAGATACATTTTCCGCCGCAGCACTGTGTTTAACTAAATTAGTTTGAACATTTTGTGTCCTGAATGCATATTGAATATTTTATAGTTATCATTTTCATAATATTGTTTACTCTGACTCGTACTAATGTTTTAAGTTTCTTTTCATTCCCAAATAGAATAAATCGATTACAAAATCATATAAGCAATTAGTCACTAGTGTGATAAACGCCTGTATTAGGAAGGTATTTAGGCACTCAAAGCCCACGCTTGGCCAATTCCAAATTTTGTAGTGTGCTAATACAAATGCAAAGGCCATAAAGAGGTCATCAATCAAAGTTGAGTTCCCGCGACTAGCAAGCAAATATTAAACGATGAGTTGCAAGATGACTCGGCTATTACTGGCGCCATAAGTCCCCTATTAAGGTGTGCGATGTTTCATTTCCTGAATACGTCGAATGGAAATATCCAATCCATCGTTTTCTTGATCCCTGCGGCACGGCACCAGAATGAATAAGCAGCGCTTTTTATAATGTTTGATAAGAATGTAGATAAAATGAAATCCAATGCTTTGTAATAATAGTATATTATATTTACAATCAATTGAAGGTAGGTTATGTAGGTTTAAACCCTTAAATTTGTTACATTCCTGTTTATAAGTTGTACCTAAGTTATTTTCGTTTACAATTTTACATTTTTACGCACAATATTATGGAACAAATAAGTAGAAGGCCATTTTTAAAAAACCTATAAAGCAACACCTCAACAAGTTATAAAGGCAAGTCGGCGTACATCGCGTGCCAGAATGAAGATTTTCATGATACAATTACCAGGGGTGCTTGGCTCGGAATGGGCGTTCAACAGGCGCGGTACATTGCCGTCATAAACAGGCAATTCGTGCCGCACAAGCCTTCGAGTGAGCCCTAAACAAAGCGGCGAATATAAGGGACTTTGTTTAATGAAGTCGTTCGTTTGCTTCCCTTGGAGACTGGTGCCTCTTGCGGGCTTATCTTTCCGTTTTGCTAATTTTTGGGGTGAAATGAGGCAGCATATTTTCACAAGTTAGCAATTTGTTTGTAATATTTATTTTATTTTATATCTTATTTTTTAGTTTAATTTTTTTGTTTTGCAAGTTAACAAATGAGTATAAATATAATATTGTGAACTTTAGATAGGTATAACCAATTTATTTTATTGATGTCATTGTGGACTCTCTACAGTTTTTAGAAGGTGTTTAGTAGGAACAATAAATATTAAAAGATATCCAGAAAAAAGTATTAGAAAATATACTTCCATATTAATCACGCTTACAATCTACAAAAAGGAACACAGAACCTTAGCTCATCATACCCAGGAGTCACTTAAAGAAGCACGCATAAACGCCATTCCCTTTTCATACATACTTACATCTCCACGTGTATGTACATAGGTACATGTTATAGGTTTCGTTCTTGGAAGGCAACTTTTAAAACCGCTAGGAATCCGAATTTAAAATAAATTAATGAAAAAGAACTTGTAATATTATGCTAAGCTAAATAAAGTTAATGAATCATGTTGGTCTAATAATTGTCGACATCTACAAGATTATTTCGTATAACTACATAATTAAATACCAACATGTAGGTACACCTAGTCATTATTGGCTTGGCAACAAAAAACAAAAGATTCGGCGGGAATTAACATTTTATTCGACTTATTGATGTAGGTATACAAATTCATAAAAAGCTAAACTCACATCATAATTTGGTCGTTCATACAACACACACAGACAGGTCTACAGAGCCTGCATTTTCAAGAACTAGCTGAGTAAACTAGTTAATGATAAAATGACCTTATTTAATAGAAAAAAAATTATGAGCATTACGATTTAACTGCGATTTTGTAAAAGTATTAATAGTCAAGGGCCCCTGGCTGTTTGTTTTGAATTAGTGCTTAGACTTAAATAATGATTGAGCATAAACCTCACATAGACAAATCCCGAATCTAAGTTACCTCTCTAAAAGGAAGGTAAAATAATAAAAATCAATCAACATGCCAGATGAGGGATCGTATATGTGTTACATAGTATACTATTTGTTTGGATGAATAATCTAATATGAAATATAATAATATCCTGGATTATCTGACACTCAGTTTCATAAATATCAAAGAGAAGACTGATGTAAAAATTGTTAAGCACCATAACTGTTAATAGAAACAATATATGTACTCATAGATATGAGATGTTAAGTAACATTATTTTTTGTTTAAATATTTAATTTTAATCTGGATTTATTTAATGATAACAAGAAACACACTGTTATATTTAACAGCTATGTCGATAATAGTGCATATAATAAAATACGTAGGACTAGTTATTTACTAGTTTAAACAAATAAGATTGTAAGAAAGTTGGTTTCCTAGGCATCAATATATCGGCAGCTTAAAAAGTCTGTTCTACGGTACGAGTTTGCGTCTGTGTTGCTAGTTTTAAAAAGCATTGCTATATTTAAATTTATGTGAACTGGGTTACCATATTTCATTTATGAAAAATTATGATTACTTTACTATTTTGCGGTTTTATCGTCAGCTTGTAATTAATACATTTTTAATAACAACTTAGATCAGACATTGACGGGATAAAATCAATTTTAAAGGCTGAGGCGCGCAAACTCAACTTTATTACGCATGCGCTTGTTTTATTTCGCCATCGACCATAGACAAAATGGACATTGAATTTCACACAAGCTACTTTTGAGGTTATCTCTATACTTTTTACCTATCAAATTCAGTCAGTTGTCAAAACTGATAAACCTAGATTCAGGACTGTCGAAAATATTTACTTCTTATTTGTGGATATATTTAAAGTATTGTGTTGTTTTTTGAGTGTGGTGTATTTTAAAGACTAATACGTCTTCGTACCGACATTAGATTAACGTAGAATTTCATATAGAAGCATACCAAATTGAATATGGCACTTGACATTGAGATGTGAACTCACAAGTAAAACATTTCAACGGATTATTCCGTCGTTTGACGGTGTTAACTTTATACACTTTCTTATTGTTCGCTTTCAAAAGATTCCTTGCTCAATTATCGAAAATGACGATGAGTCAGCTATCTGTTTTAAAATTGTATAATGCTGTGGTTGACGATGTGATAGCCGGTGTTAGAGATTGTTTCCTGGACGATGGTGTTGATGAGCAAGTTTTGCAAGAACTGAAGCAGTTATGGAAATCGAAACTGAGCGCCAGTGGTGCGCTCGACCCCCCACAACCTGAACCGTCAATGCCTCCCCCACCAGTTCTCCAAAGTTTTCAGAAAGCTAATATGGGAAATATTAAACGAGGAATGCCTATGGACGCTCAAATGGCTCAGCAGGGTTCCAGTCAAGGGAGCGGAGATCAAGGCTCTTCCAATATGGCTGGTGCACATCCACATCAAGTTTTGGATAATAGCAATAGAGTACCAGTACAACTGACTTTGCCAGCTCAGCCTGGTGTGCCTGGCTCACAACCTCGTTCCTTTACTATCCAAATTCCTGCATCAGCATTGAATGGCAATAAGCTGCATCAAGTACTTACTGGCCCTATTATAAATGCTACATTGACATTGCCCCAGGCTCTAGCAGCCACTTTGTTACAGCAACATATAAACTCTGCCTTAGCAGGTCAGCCCAGTGAATTTGATGGTGGTGGTGGCGGTGGTGGCAGAGGAGGTGTAGCTCCAATCATAAGTCTTGATGGAGCCCTAGATTCGTCTGATGATGAGGGATCAAATGTTGGTGATGGGTCAGATGATGCTGCTGGAGAGGATGACGAAGACGATGAGTCGGTAGATGAAAGGGCGGAAGAGGAGGAGGAGGAGCGTGATGAGAGTGGGGGCGCTGAGGAAGAACCTCTCAACTCTGGTGATGATGTGTCGGATGAGGAACCTGGTGACATGTTTGACACTGACAATGTAGTGGTTTGCCAGTATGACAAAATAACCCGCAGCCGTAACAAGTGGAAATTCTATCTGAAAGACGGCATTATGAATTTGACAGGCAAAGATTATATCTTTCAGAAAGCGAACGGTGATGCTGAGTGGTAGACACCATAGGTCTTAGTGTAAATAGCCAAACTGTATTTTTATAATATGATAATTTTTCATAATTCAGTGTATCAAATATGATAAGACTAAAATACAAACGAAAATGAATGTTTGCGTAGATGAGACTGGAATACTTGAAACAAGTAATAGTTACCTGATTGAAAATTTAATAAATATTATATATGATGTAAATTGTTTTTGTTTATAACACTGTGAAAGAATGTATGTTTGAAAGCTTCTTTAAATTTTTTGATACATTCAGACTATGCTCAGAAGTGTGTTAAATTTTAATATATTCTTACCTCATTTCACTAATTGTATGTCTGATTCGTAGGATTTTGCTTTTGCATTGAGCTACAAACTGAGACATTCCTTTTTGCTCAATTATTTCTGAATGATTTATTGTGAGTATGCGAAATACATCAAGATAATAGCATGTTATACTTCTGAGACCTTAAGTTTAATGCTACGGTCATATCTGCATATTTTAAGAAATAATTTCTGGCTTATTTAGCCCTATTTTTTGAGTATTAAAGCAATGGAAATGCAAAATCCTGCATATTTTGGAACAGTATATAAATCATTAAGTAAATTGAATTAATGAAGACCTCATTAATTACCAATTCTTAATATTTATCACATGGTTTAACACATATTATAAATTTGGGGGACAGTACACCATTTTATGCAATAGTCTATTATTATCGTTGTGATCATGATTGTCATATTGGGTTTGTTGATTAAAGCTATGCGAATTATAAACACATCATTGTATTTCATTATGACCCGATATTTTAATGTTTTGTTCATTTTGCATGTACACTGTGTTTTTATGAAACAAAAACACTACTTCAATCCCCTGTTATTTAAGAATGTTTCACCAGCAAGGAAATGATATGTAACTTCTTAATAGAAAATAATAATATGTTGAAACGAAAGTCAGCTAGAGCTTATCAGCTATCTTAGAGTTTGCTCGCAAGCTAGCCTGATATTGATCTTGAATCAGACATGTTATATTTACAAAATAACAATAAAAAACAATATACAAAGTATATAATAATATGACCAAGAATACTATACTTAATTGAGAAATTCTAAGACAAAAGAAGAAGAATATCTTTAAAGTAGCAATCCAATCTTAGTATTTACGTATGGATCTGTAAGATCTTTTGAAACCTATGTGAAAATGCAAGGCAATTTATCAATGAATACATAACTATATAATAACCAAATAGCTAAATTTACTAAAAATTTTTTATTATACGAGTGTTTATTAAGATTATTAATAATTCAGGAACAAACTTCTGAACTAGTCACTGGAAGCCTGTTCATTTTAACTTTTCAATATAATTGAATTTGTTAAATGTAGGTTTCAAAGATTTTCAATATGGATATGCACACAAGCAAATAAAAATTTTGCCCAGCTTTATAACAGTACCAAAAACGTACATGCATTTTTCTAATATAAAATATTTAGAAGTCTAGTAGACTCCATACTTTTTTTAATAGTGTTTTTACAAAGATTTTTTTCTAGATGGGGAATAATAAGTTTTTTTCCTCCATCCCTTTGGGAAATAAAGGCGTAAATGTATCTTACTATTCTTATTTTATATTTTACTATTTTTAATATGTACCTACCATTTACACCCATAATTTGGTTGAATTTAAAATTATTTCTCGGTATTATATTTGTAGTGAATTCATGTTTATGATTTCTAAAAACGTAGTGTAGATATTTTCCGTTTAATAATTTGTTTTTATTATCTGAAGAATTTTTTAGATAGAAGTACTTGTTTGTTGGTATTCATAGTATGAGTCGAAATCTATTTATAAATGGAAAAAGTAGATTTGAAATACATTATCTTCTAATTTTAAAATTAATTCAGACTGCAGACAAAACACTAGTTAATTTTTCATAAATATAATATGGTTTCACAAAGACTTACTGCCTTGGAGTAATTGCATGCTTTTGGAAAGTAGTTATTCTAAATGGAAGGCTAAGTACAAAGCATTCTAATGTGAAAGTTTTGACAAAACACGATTTTTGAGAGTTAAATGTGACCTGAAAACGTTTGAAAAGAACTGTAACTTTGTTGGTGTTAAATAAAACAAAAGTAATAGGTATTTTAAACCATAGTTGTTATCTGTTCTTATATTGAATAGTTGTAATTTATTTGTATTAAACAATTGAATTATTATAAACAACTTTTAAACCTACACGATGATAGAGATAATTTTAATATATTGTAGAGTTGTCAATAAGCAATGGTTACGGCCTTTTAAAAATAAGCTTGCTCTTAGTAACAATTTTTGTTATGTATATTACAAGAAATAATTAAAACTAGCCTTATACAGAATACCTCAAGGCATAAATGATATCTTAAACAACTGAAATAGTTACATGGTTTTAGTATCGCGAATAGTACGATCTCTGAATTATAATAAATTCCTAATATTTTTACGTCCTTGTTTATTACGTTTCAGTAACGTTTACGTTTAAGTAAGCGTTACGTAACGGTTGCATAACGGAATTAAGAGAAAGATGATGGGAAATTATTTTGACACACATTACATATTAAGAGTTACCGTTACATTTTTCCTTTTAAATCTCATTATTTATGTGGAAAAGTAAGAATAGGATACATATCCTTCAATCGAGAATCTGTTAATTTCTTCTTTTAAAAACACATGTGTTTTAATATAACTTGTAGAAATTAAATCTAATGTATGTACAATGTAAGGACTAATTGGTATTGTTTTCGTAAGTTATGCGATGTAATGAATGCATCTTTGTAATTGAGTGAAGGATAAATAAAATAAACTGTTTTTATTATTTTCAAGTATTATTTTAAAGTTTAATCTCGTACATATCTACTTATTTCTGATATTAAAAACACACTGATAGTTTCAAATGCATACGAAATTGAAACAAGGGTTACTTGAAATCAATGAGTGTATTATTAGCAACTCGTAGACTCTATTCGAATATATTTATCACCGATAAATTTAATATTTACTAACAGCCATCTGACACAAAATAACATGTGATGGATGGTGATTTGACAAGTCACATACTGTAACACAGGCAACGGAATCGTTCCTCAGTCGCCGAGAAGTCAAAGAAGTAACATCACTTGGAATTTTGTATCGATTACATTCATCATACTATTACATACGTTTTCCGACTTATACAAACACATTCCCTTTTTTACTGTGGCGGTGCAGTGTAGTGAGAGGCTAGAGTGCCAACTCCAAAATTTCAAAGTTTTTTACCTGTATATCATGTAATAGACATGTATCAGATGCTCAAAGTCCGTGTATCACTAGATAGACAGCGCTCAATGTGATAGGTAGTGAACATAATCGTTGTATGCAAACACTGGCATTACATATCCCGATGTTTCCTCGCGATGATTTCCCTCACCGTTGTTCTATTTTTCAATTAATACATATATGCATTACCCTCCCTAACTAATCTCCTGTAAGTGTCATACGTCATTGGTAATGTATCTCGATATTATATTTATTTAAAGAAACGGGTGTGTGGCTAGAGGACTTCCGAGTTCGATTCCACGTAGGAGCAGCAGCTACTATTGAACATTTTCTATATTAACTAACGCGTGAATAAAACAAGGGATGATGGTGAAATTTATTTATGTATGTATGAAATTTGCCCTTTTCAATTTATGTCTTCATAATCCGAAAATAGAACATCAAAAACGCCCATCCTTAAAGTTTCACTTAACATCAGTCGAAGGCATTCGTTATTTAATGAGCGAATATATCCGCCTACTTAATGAAAACGTAACTAAGGGCAAAAGATATAATTAATTACATGTGTGAATGAGCGCCGGCAGCGGGCGCGGCCTGTTGATGTAACTTTATAAAATTAACGCGACCTACGTCGTTTGCCCACTGATTAAGAGAGGGGGCGTCGAGTCAAATTAGCTATGTAAATATTTGGCAGGCACATTGATTGCCATATTAAAGCATAGGGCCTCGTCCCTTGTAAGCAATTGCGAGATTCGGGATGGTTACTCTATGCCTATTTGGGATACGGAAATGTATGTTAATTAAATGGTTATTACTGGGGTCGTGGGAGCAATAATATATTCTTAGCTATATTATCTAGTTTGTTAATACATAATAATCCTACTTCTTATGGTAATATCTTGGTTACTGATATAGCAAATCTGCAATATTATGAAATACATACTAATGCCTTTTTAGAGTAAACAGAACTACAGAGATGTCGTCTCCTTGGTCACTAGTATGCACCATGCTTCACCCGGGAGGTAAAACATAGCACAGGTTTAGACACAAAACTTGCGATTATGATGGCGATAATATGACGAACTTGCAATATAGTGTTTATCTGAACTTATTACATATTTTTTTTATTTCTATGACTACATCTTTTAACTATTACTATAAAGCAAAAAGGTGACATATGCCGAGCAGACTCATCATAAACGATGCATGAAATCATATATCAGATTAATAACAGTATAGGCACTGTTAACATAATAGTGTTATAGGTAATGGAATTATTATAATGACTAGTCCTTTGTGTCAGAGAAACTAGGACTAGCCCGTGGGGGACTACGCATGGGATCAACAGAGGAACAGATATCGCCGATACTGATCAATACTACTTGAATATTATTAGGCCGTAGCGTAGCAGTTTGAAATAGATAATTCAGCGATAGAATAGCTAAATATGGCACAGGTTTAATAAATCCCTGAGGTTTCATACACCTTGGAAGATATGGAATGACTCATAGAGTTATAACGTTTGATGTACAAATAAACTACATGAAATAGAAACCTTATCATTATTAACACGTTGTATATACTACGTATTTTGGGCTTCCGTAGTATCACTGGTCCATTTATTCGTAGCAGACACCAGCTACGTATCTCAATGATCTGCTTTTATACAATTTACGTGTATACTTTTGATCAACTAAATTTATTTTTGTATGCTTTTATATGTTGTTATATAAGTATATTTATTTGTTTCAGGTTAACCCCATCTCACAGAATTTTTGATAGAACGGACTTCCGCACCGCAGAACAGGAAATGCTGAATTTTCAAAGCGGTTGGCTTATACCCAAATTGTGATACAATGCGCATCATTTTTACAAATGGTTGTGTGAGGTGAATTACAGATATACAGTCAAAACAGATCTGCCAATATGTTGCCAACGAACGTGATGTCCTTTATGAAAAAGGTGAGTTTAGCGTTAACGAGATATCAATTTATAGTTATATAGAACTTATTACACTGAAACCAATGCTAATAGTAATCAGAAAGATTTTTGATACTAAGATTCTCTCTACTTCAAAAGTAGTTAATATATGTGTCTCAATTTAATTGTAAAGCTCTACTTTCATGCATCAATCTAAACGCATGTATGATACTTATTCTTTATTCATCAAACACAATAAAATTCACAGTAAAAAAACATAAATAATAGAAGAAAAATCGATAGACAGAGTCAAAAAATAATTATCTATATAAAAATTGATTAGGCTAATATTTGTGCTGGCTGGCACGAGGAAGTCAACAACTGTTAGCCTGCCTTACGGGTGATTGTATGAAATAATTAATGTAGTCATTATAATTGAGTTTGAGTCTCTACTTACAAAAGAGCCCTTTTGGTATTAACCCTTATGCATTTCCTAAATCTCTCCAGCCACCTTACAGTTCCTATGCGAAACGTGTCTTAGTGTTTTACTGTTCGAGCTCAAAGCCTTCTAGAGACAAGAACGTGATGTATGTTTAATAAACGTAATCATATGCTTTTGCACCTGAGTCCGGGGAAATCATTTTCCTCTATACGACGGATATATTCGTATTATTTTGTACACAATACGTGACGTCATCCGATAGATAATGAAATAGAAGGAGAAGAAAACAAATGAACCAATCATGATGAAGGTACTTAAGACGAATGAATGGTTCTAGAGAAAGATATTACGCCAAGAAATTAGGTGCTAGTAAATATACAAATCGTTAATCAAATCATTTCTGCTAATGGAGTATTTATTAATCAATCACCTTACAAACAGAAAATAAATTCCTAATTTAAATAGTTTTATATGAAAAATGAGTTCGTGACCACAGATCGGACTAAAGGGTTTTCATCTAGCTTAAACTTAGTTTCTGAACTGCTGGGTTGATCACTTAATGGATTATCGTTGTTGATATTGTTCGATGGGATCACTGAATAGTTTGATCCTACCCAAATCGCCTTTACCTTAGATCGATTATGAGCTCTGTGTCTCATAATCTCAACGCATTCCTGTTTGTATTCTCACAAAATATACTATTAGTTTTGAGCAATTCAATACTTTTTTTAACTTTATACTTTTAATATTCCTTATGAAGAATGTTTGCTAGGTATAAAAAACATTACCTTTATTGGAAAACCATTCATGGTAAAACAACGACGAGAATAGAGTCATATTAAAGCTCCCACATATATGTACGGAGGCGAAAGCGGCGCGGCGCGGGTGGTGGAGGCTGCATTGGAGTGAAGCTCGTTGAAAAAGGCCGCAAGATGCCTGCCTTTGAAGCATCTATTAGCTCAGTTGTCTGCCTAAAAGCGGAACGCCATCAAGGTCTGCATATTAAGCAGGACTTTCTGAACTCACGTTTACCGAACGACACTTAATGGAATTTTTAATTTCGATACTTTAGTACACGTGACAAAAAAGTAATCAATCTTTATTAAAACACCTATAGATCCGTCTGTAAAGGGTTACGGTTTAAACCAGTTTGAAAGAACATACATAATCCTCAATCACTCCCAGCATTTATCCGTGTATCACGCTAAGCCACCTATTGTATTTCGTAGTACTCACAAACATAAAGGAAATAATGAGCTGCTTGTCTGTTGTTATTAAGACAAATTAACTTATTCAGCTCACCTAATTTACTGCAGCTGTTGAGGCGAAAGGGTGAAAACAAGTCGATACCCGTTTTAAGGATTTATGAATATTGTTAAACTTTGTCAGAAAAGCGACGCAGTCGAAGTAAGCGTTTATATCTTGTATTTGACAAATCTTAATTGGCGTTTCAATGCGAGACTAAAAACGGCTGCGAGAAGGCATTTGGCCCTTCTCTTTTCCTCTCGTTGCTTTTATATAATTCGGTTATTCTGCGAAATGTATTGTGAAACACCAACCCGCCCGGAATGGGTTACCTACCAGGATTGTAATTAAAAACTTGCATCAAGAGATTTATTTAGAAAGATATTGCCGTGATGTAGTTTTAATTTAAATTATTTGGAAATAACAGTTTCACTTAGTTACCTGTAACTTGTAACATGTCATCAATATATGTATGTTATATTGGTATAATATACCTGTAGCTAATTAAAAAAAAAGTTTAGTACACTTAATACTAATATGATAAAAGCAACCAAATTTATATTAGTCAAGGTTCTGTTCAGCCCACAAGGATTGCTAAAAGTCTTGACTCGAACTATAAGCAATTTAAGAACTTCACAAACTCCTTGTTCTTTTACCTTGCATAAGTATGTGCATGCCAGATTTCTGTAATGAAATTCCACCGCATACACGTAGAGCTCTCATGATATGTTACAGTTCCTCGGATCTAAATCTCTTTTCTGAGTTCCTGCAAGTGGCCATTGTGCGCTGCACAAAATGATATTGCACAGGTTTTGTTGGAACTCACCATTGCTTTGAATACGTAGAAAGCTACGAGTCATCCCTCACGTTAAGGTTGAGTGAGGATGTGAATTTGTTATTTCCTGGTGGTTTTATATTATGAAAACCAGAAAGATATTTTTAACATAAATTAACATAGTTTATTAGCCGGTGTTTAAGTATAAGGTGTTTTTTTAAATATGTACTTTCTTTTTGCCATGTTGTTTTACAGCTTTGTTATGTCGTAAATATTTGTTTAAAAAAAAGAAACTTTTCTAAAGCAATAAATACATATGAAATTATAATCGATTGCATCGTTAAAATGTGAATTGGGACTGTCTCTATGAATAATATACAGGCAATTTGATCGTTATATTCCAGCTTTGAAATATGGATAGGGAATACGAAATGGTAGGTTGTCCGTGTTCAGGTTGTGATGAGTTCGAAATTTGCGTCAAAATTCAATTTGTTCATTTACATTCATTAAAATTCATTATGAACAACTAGTGAACGTCGAAAAAAGTGTTACCTAGTTCCTTAATTATTGTGACCTAAACTTCTTGTAGTAGGTGTTTATTAAAGTCCTTATCAGGTACTAAATTCAGATATGGCCAAAGTTGAAAACAATATTAACAGATATCAATTATAATATATACATGTTTCTTTAGGAAGGAATTTTCAACTTGATATAACTAAGCTCACGAGATTATTCCGACGAAATTGCTTAAGATCGCAGTGTATCCCTAGAGTGTACAATTTTGGAGATGAGCTTGTAAATTCAATATCTGTTAATATTGTTGCAAGGTTCGGACGTAATTGGATTTTTCTAGTAGAAATTTAATCGCATGGAAACTCAATCTAGGGACGAGGGCTTTGGGGCGTGCGGCCACTCGCATGGCGGCGCCTCCGTCAACATGCAGGGCCCTCGGCATAACTTAAGCGTACTCTAAGCCCATCTCATTATAGCACGTGTGTGTATGAGTATTTTATTCTATTACACAGTGAGACAGCACCAAAAACAGGGCTATGCAAGCTACATACACATTGTCATTGACACAGCTTAGTTACATTTCAATAGTTAAAGATCTCATGACTGGTTGACAATATATCATGATAATAATTATACTCGTATAAAATACCTATTTTACTTCTTTAATAGCTGAAAATCGTAACAGCTTTACTACGAATACAAGGAAACACAATTTCATAAAACTTAACTAAACAACAAAGTTATAAATAAAATATGTTCACATATAAAGCGCAGAAAAATATCGCTCAGAAAACGTCGAGAAGTAGAACAAGAACCTTCGCGAAGTGGCAGTGCAGCAAAGAAAATCAGTGAGCCAGTCGCCAAGTGCACTTTGATAAAATATCACGGGACCGTTTGCAGCCACATCTATTCCAGTTTCCGACAGCTTGTCACTGGGAGCGAACGATATATTGTATACACCGCTCCATTCGCATGACTGGGGTGCCGACGTGTAGAGCCCCAGCCGGCAACAATGCTTGCTACGTTGCGTACGCTTTCATTTTGATTGATACGCCACCGACTAGGACAATTGTTTTTTTTCTCTGCTTTTAAATGGATATTTTTTTATGATTTTCACTGATAGATAAGTTTATAAGGCAGGAATATCTAGATGACAAGTCATTACTTTGTGATTTTAGTTCACAGTTTCAAGTAATTCACAAGGTTATCATAGAGTGGACTTGAACAATGTGTCCCATGAGTTCGGCGGTGGATGTTACCACTTATTAATAACCCTAAATGTCACAATCTCAAAAAAACTTTATTTTTAAAAGTTTATTACATGGTTGGTTAGATTGTATGTGGAAATATCAAACAACCTATACTAAAACCTATCAACGCTTAGGCGCTAGATAAACAACACGTCATGATGGCGGCACATAATTTAGCTAGAGCCGGTCCAAAACTGTCCGTAGCTGATACTATCCGGATCCCATTGTTCGGGCGAACTTCGTGCACATAATAAGCGACGTACAGCGCTGGCAAAGTGGATAAGCCGGCCCTGGACGTCCATCTAACTTCATTATAGATGTGTATGTGCCTCAAAGCCCTCTTCCACAGATTGGGTTTCCATGCGATTAAACTTCCAGTTGAAAAGTCACTTGTGATACAATTTCACCTATGTTGCATCGATACTGTATTAAAATAGCCTTCTAATTTTGCTTTTAGAACTGTTTTTCTTCTGACTCTAGGTTCGGACTCTTCACAATCTGTCCATATCACCAATTTTTTTATTCAGTTGAAAAATGTGAATGAACTCATATTCAATTTTAATTGCAAAATATTGCCTACTGATTTAAAAAAATATTTTGTCATTGTAGAGTTTTTAGTAAAAGCAATCATTATTGCGTTTTGTACTCAAAGTAAATCATGGTTTTCGCATTGCAATGTTCAAATATTCTTAATACGAAAAAAAATGCTAGAGGAGGCGTGAATTAAAACGATGACTAGATAAATCATATTAAGATGGTAAGATTGATGTTTACGAAGGTTTGTAGATGAATTTAAAGCAATGTTAACTGTATTAAGCAAAATGGGTATTTTATAGAACAGAATACTGTATAAAAATGTGAAACTGAAGGTGACAAGTATATAAAAGACTGAATGAAATAAGGAACATAGATTTGGTAGTTGATACCAGAAGGATTTCCTCTGAGTTCTATTTTGTGAAGGCTGTACTAGGATTTGGTATGTCAATCCGGGTGCGTGGCGTGTGAAGGAGGCTTAAATTGGATTTCAAATGAAATGGGTCTTTGTGATTGGGTAATAACCTCGGCAGCATGAAGAAAGTTTAGTATGCCACACTGAATGACTGTACATTGTGATACTGTATGAATTTTGGCACTATTTCGAGACCAAATGTTTAGTGATAAGTTTTTGCAATTTACCTAACACCTTACGCGTACGTATTTAAGTATGTTCATAATTATAGAATCGGACTCGCTGGCACTGTTCTAAAAGTTTACTGATAATCGTGCTCTAAACTTGTTATTAACGCTTACTTAAATTTTAATGGACGCTTATCTAAGGAGGAACATTGTTATAAACCGTTACATACAGTATCTTATTGATCTGTAGAATTTAAGTGAAAATAAAATAAGTTCAATATTTTTTACATACTTGAAATTGTAATTGCTTATCCTAGCAAAAATAAATTAAATCTAGTACGCCAAATATACGTATCCCCAATACATTTGTCTTGGCAAGATACAAAATAAAATACACTTTACTTACATACACATATAGCCATTCCCATCCTGAGGTTTTAGCGGACACGTTTTTAGCACGAATATTGGGGGTGTTATGCCATTTAAAATAAACTAACTCATGATTCAAAGGAATTCATTTAGCTCTAGTCCCTATGTCGTGCGTTCTTTTTACATCCTAACTAGCACGGAAGTTTATTTATAAAGTAATAATATAGTACAGTAGAATATGTTATGCAATTAAAAACATATTGTTAATTACTACCTAAACTAAGTAAGTTCTCATTACTACTTTTCCTAAGTTATCCAACCGGATTTCATTTATAGATAGAGACGTAGCAAATCGCGCAAAACGGTTAATCTCCGAGTCAGGGCGTGATTGTAGCTCAAGTGATTTAGTGGGTAACTCTACTTCATGAATGAAAATAACCATTAGTCTTCTTAAATGCGCAATTTATTCGCTACTGGGTTGATGAAGCCCTAAACTAAACGTTATTATTCTGAAAACAAACGTGCCTATAACGAAACGTTGATTATTTGCTTATGTATACAATAATGTACTTCTGCTAATGTAATAATAGAGTAGATGGAAATCGAGTATATTTTCGATTTTGTTACACAATTCTCTAACGGTTGTCGTAAATCAGCGCTTATGCGATTTTTCCGCAAGATTTATGTTGAAAAGAGGAGCCAATATGCATAATTTTCTATTCACCACAGAGACTGGTAATAAGCTCGTTTGATTTCCACATTGTAGGAATATAAATGTTTGTAGTTTGTAATATATATTACGGTTGTCAGGATCCATGAAACTAAAATCTAACTACATCTACATATAGCTATTAGCATGGTTCAAACAAAACTGAAACGTGACTGCGAAAACAAATTCTGAGGAAAACCTTCCACATAAAAGAGTCTGCGTTACAACATAAATCGATAATATGCGTAATTCAACATTAAAAAAAGCATTTGTCGAGCTTTATACGTAGGCGCCACGAGCCATAAAACAAACTGAGAACGCATTAGGGCGAAGTTTGATTCAGATTTAGCGGCGGCTGAGCGGAGGCGGCGCGTGTCACGCTCGCTCCGACATTAACGTGATTTCTGAAGGGTTAGCTCCGGATGAAATATGCGGAAGCAAGAAATCTCGCCACCCAGTTAATCTGGCGTTCACAACGTTATTCCAGCACGTGCTTAAAGTTAATCGATGTCGGGGAAAACAAATGATGAACGTAGCTGTTGTAATTAACATTATTGATACAAATCGTATAAGTCACGCGCGCCCTCTTTCTCTGGAACGGCAGAGCTCACGGACCTCGATTTTCCGTATCCGGGCGTATCACTTTATTATATTTGAGGACGTGATATGAGGATTAAGATACATCATTCTGGTTCATTACCTTCATGATAAATATATCTACAAATACGTTTATTGAAATTGTTACAAATACTTAAATGATTGAATGAGTTTTATTTGCTTTTATTAAAAATTTCATACTTCCTAAAATCTAGGCTATGCCACTTTGTGCAGGCATCTGGATTTAAGGAAATATGAAATAAGGAAGTATGCTTTAGATTTTACTTCTCATTAAAATCATTTCGCTTCACAACTATTTAAAAAATGCGCCATCAATCCAGAGGCACGTTCTTTATTGCTCTAGTCTACTAAATTCTATCATAATCACGTAGTTAAAGTTTTCTCTTATAAGTATATAATCCGTTAATTTATACCTGTATCATATTTAATTGAACATTGGCGAATAGTTGGATTCCATCACTCGCAAGACGAATCAATTGAACGCATGTGTGCCACTGACAGGTGATTACGAGTTGTTCGTTTCATGACGCCTTCCCTTGAGTGTCCTTTCATTGCCAAAATCAAAACATAAAACTAAAACAGTCTTTTACAATAGCTGCCATATTGCTATGTAGTCCCGTACTACTCGTAGTTCGGAGGTTCCGTTCTAGTTTGGGACATAAAAAGAACGCTAACTAGCTGCCGTTCTTCACGGCATGTCGTAGGATCGCCTCCTACGACATGCCATAGAGTTCAATGGAATCTATTAGGAGATGGGCTAGCAAGCGGTCACCTATGTCACCATGTCCTATTTGACATCACAACCCTAACATTTATGCTAATAAGCGACCTAGGAGAAACTGAATCTCCGGGGTTCTGACCACCCCGAAAAGGATTAAGGACGTGAATGTATATGTAGTGCATAGTAGAATTATTATCAAGAAAAACATATTCAAAATCCAAGTAATTAAAAAATAGGTCACGATAATTAACACTAGTTACATAAATCTTTACGTCTTCAGACAAACTGTGTACTAATGCAAGTTAAGATTTATTATTTTATGCAAGATACGTTACATTAAGGTTTATTTTATTTTTTATTAAATACTTGTATAAACTATATTCGATTTCATGTAAGTATATTGTTGTCATCCTCCTACGATAGAAAAATAATTGAAAGTTATACAACAACACTCATCTTTTCACAAAAATGATGAAAATTACTGTTCAAGATACCCAATGGGTTTAAGGTAAAAACCCGAAATGTGAAAATATCAGATTATTTACAGTTTCGTAACCTTTAAAAAGATCCTTGTCAACTTTGAATTACCCTTAAAATATACCATCCAGTATTTATTTATAGACGATATCTAAAGCTTTCATACCCTTTAGAATTGACGTAGGTGTCATGCTTTCATATTTGCTAATTCTATTTTTTGACGATTATACGCTTTGATTAGACTTAAATTAACTCAAACATCCAGGTAAAACTATGTACCTAATATAATGATGCTGCTGTTTTAGTTTTGCAAATCTAATGTATCCTTATAGATACCGTACCATGTAAACACGCAACACGACCATTTATCTCTTGCATAGTAGACAGGAGTTTACGTTCTCCTCTCCATGTACCTGTCAATTAACAACAAGCAACTGTTTTTTATAGATGTAGTCAATAGATAATATTAACATTGCTATCGAGACGCAACAGAACTGTGATTGATCAAAATTCTACCAGGCTATCACTTTTACAGTAATGCCGCAGTAGTATCGTAATAGCGACGCAGTTGTATCGTCGTCATAGCTAAACAGTGGACAATGGGCCCTGGAGTAAGGGATTGATGACAAATTGAACCTAATTAGCCAAATAGAACTCAAAATGCCTGACATTGTATTGCGTTGTAAATAATTACATATCCCCAAGACTAAATAGGTGTTTAAAAGAAGGTAATGTAATAATGCGGATCCATGATTTTGCCAACCCATCTATAGACAAACGGGCGTGCTGTATATGTATGTTAATATAATAGCTTTGCAATTACGTTATAAATACGTTAATAGCTTGCCTATTATGAAGGACGTCGGCTGCCTATCTCGACATCTCCTTCGGGACGCGTGTGGGAGATCTTTTGTTATCCAAAAGTAGTTATTAGCTGCCTAATAGCGTCCTGCAGCGGGCAGCCGAGGGCTATTACGGCGACAAGGTCGTTTCTAGTTTCGCAACAAGTGGGTCACTCCGGGTTGTCAGATATAAGACTCGATTGATTTTAAGCAAAATATTTTTTCTTGCAATATTTAAGTCAAGAATATTTTTAATCATATGGTGTGTGGAAGATTAATGGCATGTTTTTTTAAATCTTTTTCTTTAATCTATCACGAGGTTAAGTCGGTAATATTGGTGAGGCTTAGCAAAATTTAATTGCTTATGTTCGTTCAGGTGATTTGATGATGAGAATCAGCTGCTGTTTGGTATGCCAGCATTGATAACTTAAACTTTTTACAACTTTTCTCCTTACCTTTAGAAATAGTTTCTTGAAACGCACTTGTAAAGACAAACTGTTGATTTTTATTTATACAATTTCTCCATCTTTAACTTATCATCAAAATATCTAAAAGATGTTTCGATTTGCTCAGAACATAGCTTTCATCCCTGGGCCGAAGCTGGCAACACTGATCGTGCCCTTCGGCCCACAGCACCGGGTCATGAACAAGCGGCGGCGTTCATGACCTACTTTATCTCGCAGCGGATTTCCACAGGTAGGAGTCGATCGACCCGAGCGCCCCCTACGCCGCCGCTTACCCGGACAACCTGTCACGGCTGCCGAAAGCCCACGCTGCACTTATTCTCACTTTTGACCTTGCCTCCATTTTATATATCGACAATTGGTACCGGTTTTCATACGAATGGGTAACAAGAATCGAAAGTGTGTTGTTTTTTATGGGGGTTGGTTGTTGATCATAGTTGATAAATAATATCATTATATATCGTTCAGATATTTGTAGTAAATGTTTGTGTTAAGACCATAGTCTAGTCATAGCTTTGAATAGTTACAGAATAAAATATAATTTTCTTGTTTAAAACAAGCAATAAACATTACGTAATTTATCCCATTAACCTTAGAATCAGGAAAAAGATGAATTCACAGAAGTCCGTATTTTCCTTTATTCATGTTAATGTATAAATTTCTTCCGGGTGGAAAACTTAGAAAATAAACGTATTACAGACTATGAAAACAACGTATTGACTACAAAATTTAAACTCGTAGAAATCCATATCCAAACTACGACTACGTCATTATACGACAGTATGTATGGTAAACGTAAATTAGTTTAGCAAAATGAATTTAAGGCTTGTAATATCTATGATGCAATATCCATATATTCTGACAAACAAATCGGTATTCCATCCCAACCTGGGCCGAACTATAGCTATGTACCCTGATCATGTTTCCCCAGAAGTTGCTATGCTATTAATTAATCGTTTTCGCAATAGCGATTGAATGAAACTCGATATAACCGGTGAGCATCAAACATCGCAGCCGTCGTCGCCACTTGCCTCTCTGAGGCTCAATTAAGAGCCGCACTTATCTCGACCTTTCTGCGAAGCTTTGCTTTCCCAGATTGGTATTTTCAAGCGGACTTTTTTATCGGAAGGGTGCCTTTTCGGAATTATTCTTGTTCTCTCTAAATGAACGTGTTTTATGTGTGTAGGTTGAGAACTGGGAACTTCATCAGGTTAGATTGAAGTTTTGATTCTTTGTCTCTAAGTAGACACTAAGCATAAAACATGTGATTAGATAAAAAATAAATAAATTATAAACAACAGGTATTGTTAATTATAAGAAATAAATATAAATTTATAGTTTATATTATCCTCAAGGTATTAAGCAAAATTTACATACCATAGTTTACATAAAGTCATGTTTAATACGTAAGTAAGATTTTACTCTACTACGACAAATACTACGTAGTACACACGTTCAGCGGAGTGCAAAGTTGAACGTGATCCCAAAAATGCGAGGCGGTATGGCCTTTGTGCCAAATGAAATATAATAAGTATGCAATATCTCAACTCTCTTAGCATTCTAGGCAAAGAATATGAATGGAATGTTCCCGATGACTGTCGAAGTGCTCGGAGTAATAAAAATTCCCCATTGTCGTGTTGAGACGAGATTATTGATTCTCTGAGGGCGGCCGCAGCTTCGGCACACCGGCTTCCATCTGTTGCGCATCATAAAATTTACGACTGTATTATGGAGTCATTACTCCTCTATGAGAGGTTTTATCGAAACATGCTATATAAAAACACATGAAAACGCTCATAGGGCATGAAAACAGCCCTTTGTTTCTTAATAACTTTTCCTGATAGAAATCTATTTTCGAATTTGGGCAATTCAGATTGTAGGGTTTTTTGACGGAGGTTTTCTAAATAGTGTTAGTAAATATGTGTTTAATGAATAGGCATACATCTATCTACAGGTACAATCAGGAAACTTTTGATATTAAATAAAGTAAAAGTAATAGTATCCTCATGATCTATTGAAACTTTTTTCGAAATGGTACAACATAAATAAGTGTGCTTTCAAATTGTAGTTATTAATCAATAATTATGATATTGACATCTGGCCTAAAAAAATACTACCATCAAATAAAATGAATTTAGTGAAGGAATACCAGTATGCAGCATGATGAGTCAATAAAGACCAAAAATACTTCCGACAGTCCTTAGATTCCTCTTAAGAACATAAGTCATGTATTACAATCCTATAAATACTGACTAATAGGGACCATAAACGGAATAACAAACGCAATTAACAGTCAATAAACATTACACGAATGTATTAAGCAGAACATCGATTTCGAAAACACCCAATATGCGATAACAATCAGTTTACACTTGATTTAAGGTTGTTAATCGAACGATTATGAGAGAGCCGTTCGTATCGATATCATCTTGGGTTTATGTTGTCCTATTAACTCTCAGTATAAATCATAAATGTATCTTCAGTCAAAGGTCTTACATACAGATTCGATTTGAGGATTCATATTGAGATATACTTTTATATTTTGTAACATTCATTTATTTACATAAATGTAACACAAAAAAAATGAATAAATCAAAAAATGATTTACGAGTAGACATTGAATCGACAACCTTCGCTATCCTCAATTAAAGATACACTTATTGATTGAATACACTTATTGATTGTTTTCACTAAACAATACTCAACTATGTCATTTCATTTTTTTTTATTTTGATATAAAAATCTAGCTCTCCGAATCAATTAACCAAACCAGAATATCAGGCGGCCAAAAGTGATGAATGATAGTTGATAGAGGAAAGAACCAGACCGGGCCAGTTAGCAATTGTTTCCTTGACGATGGAATGGTTTTTATAGGCTACAAGATTGTTTGAGCTCTCCCTATTGTGTGTTTATTGTCACTTGTTACACGATAGAGCAAGAAAATGGCTCTCCACGCCTTCTGAATCACTGCTATAAAGTAGGAAAATGGCTAACATTTTCACTCTATATTTGAGACAATTTCGTACTTCGAACGTTGAAGAACTACCAAATAAATAACGAGAGGTCATGTATACATATGTTCATAAACTCTAATACCCGACTTGAAGGCATTGTGCTTGAAACACGATAATAACACCTATAACGTTTGCCCCATTCTATCCTACTTAATCTCTGAAAAGTGCACTTAAAAAACGTTTTATCGTCCATTCATGGCCCATTCGAGTTCAGTAAAACACATGGAGTGGTATTGAACCTTTAAATATCTACATAAATCCCGATACGTATCTACATCATACTTTTAACCTTTTTCGTCACGTTATAAACTGGTGAATACTGCCCTGGTTTCCTCTGCTATTACTGAGCTCTTTAAAACATATGTGAGACATTTAGGTAATCTTCTCAAGATGTGGAGAATACATACATACATACACATCACGCCTGATTCCCTGTAGAGGGGTAGGCAGAGATCACGGATCCCCATTTGTCTCGATCCTGACAGACCACTTTTGCTTCATTGATATTCATAAATCCTCTCATACACTCTCGGCGGTTATAGGTACTCCTAACGTCACCTTTTTTCAATATAGCGTCTATCTGACTGTTATATGTCTTATTAGGCCGGAGAACTACACCCTTAACTATAATTATTATTCATATAGATATTTCTTATTCTTAGTTCACGATGATACTTAGTTAAGATGTACGATTGAAAACATCTTGAACAAAATTTAACTTTCTTTTCCTCGGGATAGCTCCCTATCCCATCTGACGATCTAGTTAATACTTAGGTTCAAAAAGGCCACGAATCACTATCTCCACAGTTTCAGAGATGGACGCTTTCCAACAGAACTAGTGGGAATAAAGGGAATATTTGACTACACCTTAAATGTTTATAGTCGTTTTGATTTGTTTATTTCTTATAAAAGACCCTTTTATTGGTCTCCAGATGGTGGCGGCTGAGGACACAGGCGGGGTGCCTGGCCAGATAGAGAGCCCCAGCACATTCGGCAAGCTGCGGCAGACTCTCTCCTCCTCCTTGCTCACGGCTCAAGATAAAGGTAATACAGCAAATAACGATCTTATATTCTATAAGAGTAAGGTGAGTACATGATATTATGTATACATAGTGAGATGAACTTTTTTAATATAGTTTAAATAATTCTAATTTATGATTAGTGTGAAAAATAGAGGGAACATGTGTTATTTTTCTGATCATACATTACTCCGTAATGGCCTATTTTACATGCATTTCAATGTTTTGATTAATAAAAACCATTATTAGTAAATATACGTCGCTCTAAAATAGTACTTTGAAAATAGATAATATTTGACAACAGTAGTAACCCACCCCTTAAATGATAAATTGCTTTGGTGTGTAGATAACGGCGAGGATGTATGTTAATTGCCGAGTTGTGATCCCTCTTCAATAATTCATGCAAAGGTAAAATGGAATCCTTCGCTCGATCTTCCAGTGAGCGAAATCCTTGCCCTTATTTCGAACCTTCATTATATTCATATTGCGTATTCCATCATAATGATCTTAATTTTATTTGTGATCCAATCCAAAGTTTCCTTTTTGTTTTCTCCAGTTGAAATAAAAGGAGAAGTTTCGTAATCTTGTATATTTCCGGAGTAACTCTTAAAATTGAGAAAAATTTCACTTCGTGAGTTGCATTTTTATGTTAAGAACTTTTCTTGCTCAACGTGCGTATAAAAACATGGCCCAAGAATTCGCGTTTTAAAAAATGACTACAGAAACGTTAACTCTATTGTATGCAGCATCTTATGTTATTTTTAGATGACACTAATATTATTATAATCAATATTTAATGTCCTCTAACTTCAAATATGCGCGGTAGATTAATTTAAATTACTATACACGCCAGTAGTACATACATTGCTTTCGTTTTCACAAACGGTACACACATTCCTACATCTACATCCCAGACCAAAAATATATTTACTACCCATTGTCACTACATAGTATAAAACAAAGTCGCTTTCTCTGTCCCTATGTCCCTTTGTATGCTTAAATCTTTGAAACTACGCAACGGATTTTGATGCGGTTTTTTTAATAGATTGAGTGATTCAAGAGGAAGGTTAATTTGCATAATAACATCCATTAAATAGTGGAGTAGGCTATATATTTTATACCCGTGCAAAGCCGGAGCAGGTCACTTGTTTATTATAATGTTATTCTAAGTATACCCTTCACTTTATTCGTACAGTAACGAAGCTGGGTCCCCGTCCCGCCACAGCCGAAGGAGTCCCGGAGCCCACTCCAGCGCCGTCACCAGCCCCGCCACCCGCTGTCTCCACGCCCAAAATAGACAGGTAAATATACTAATAATAGTAATCTATCACATCTTTTAGTAAAGGACAGACATTGTCATACGGTATAGATTGCGTCCTTTAATCCATTTCGGCGTGATCAAATACCTTGGAGACATAGTATGTCCTTGGTACATTTAATTAGAATCATAGGTCATAGCTTTAATATGGAATAGGTGACAAGGTGCTGGCCCAGCGTTCAATTTATTACATTGAGCTCTTACTCACCTCGTTTGTTATGACGAGAAGAACGGCAATTAATTAGCATACTCGTACAAATTTAAAGGGACATGTTATACCTCAAACAAACCAGTAGGCGTTTGTTATTTTTTTTATATTATATATTTATTACTAAAATGCATCTTTACTGAATTGTGTTCTTATTTCCAGAGAGTCAGGCAAAGCGCCGTCTCGAGCCGGTGCGTGCCGTGTCTGCCTGAAAGCGCTGAAGCCTGGCGAGGTGTTCCACACGTGCAACGGCTGCCACCACCGGGTCTGCGAAGACTGCTCCTCGTACTCAAAGCCAGCTGGGGATGAGCAGACAGTGAGTAGATAATACTAGAGGCTTTTTATTTTGATACGTCAGTAAAGTACGAGTATGTAGGTATTAATGAGTACGATACCACGTATAAAATATTTATATAAACCATTAAGAAGTACTAGTCATGACTCAAACGATCTCAGTGGAACTAACTATTGATCAGTTGAATTCTATATGTTTATATGGTTATATGGCAAGTGCAATTAACTTAAGACTTAAATACTTACCAAGAGGCCGTTAAATTAGAATCATAATCATTAAAACGATTATACAAAGACGAAACCATTACAAGCATAACGAAAACAAAATCACAATTAATTGTTTAATATCCTAATCATTACTTATTTACAGAATCTATGGCGCTGTTCAGTGTGCCGGCGAAAAGCAGCCCCTCGCGTGCCTCCCTCAGCTCAAGACAGCACCGATTCCCTCTTGGACGTCCCCGTGTTGGATGCTCTGCAGCGGAGGCACTCGGAGGCGAGGCTGGGCAGCGGAGGCTCCAGCGCCGGCTTAGCCCCGCCCCGCTCGCCCGAACTCAGGAGGCATTCCGACGTGTCGCCTGCCTCGTTGAAAGAGCTGGAAAAGGTACGTGGAGGGTAGCATAATTTAATAGGGGGTGGGGATACTAAATACTGTCATAGGCTATCTTCAACAAAACTGACGAGGTAGTGAAGGAATTTGAAGATATAGAATTCGTAACCATTTTTAAGGTCAACGACTAGAAGATTCAATCGAACTGTAGTCCTATAGTTAATTTCTACGACATAACGGAATCAAAAGCAGTTAGGTTATCATTCTATTTACGTCCAAGGTTAACACAAGCCTAACTTTTACTGGCTACATATTACTACAATTATCTACACAAAAATTATGACAATAAACTAAACAGTAAATCAACCACTAATAAAACCCTCAAGTGCGGACGAGATAGACAAATGATCAGTGGCCTTACGACTCTGTTGGTGAGGCGGTAACTATAGTTTACATTAGAATAAGTTAGTTTTAACCGAACCAACCGTACTGACCACGCTGCCCGGTGCGGCAGTTAAAGGGGAGCGGGAGCAAGACGCCTTCAGAGGGAGAGTCGCGGAGGCCGAGCGCCGCCATCGTCAGCCCCGTGCGGAGGCAGTCGGTGCGGATGCCCCGGCAGCGCTCCTGCGACGAGGACAAGCAGGACAGCCTCTCTGGAGCCCCCGGGCTTGCGACGCCAGCGATATCTAGGAGGTAAGTCAACAAGAAAAATAGTGTCTAATAATGACTTGTATAAATCAAGGGTTGAGACCTTTGAATTTGATTCAGTAGGTTCTATATAAACATGTGTTCCAATTCTACGGTAAAAAAAACATAATATCCTTCATTATCCTAGGAGAATATTACTAGTCAGTGCTTGTTGCGATACGGCTTACTTCCCCATTACATTATGTACTGACCAGATAGTCAACACGTGGATTCGATGTGGTTATGAAAACTTCCCAGTTACGGTGATGAATTCTACGTATAATAAATTAAGTAAGGGTTAATAATCGTATTGTATGTTATGTTCAAACAAAGTTTCTCTCCTTTCATAGTTAAAATCGTTTGTTTCTTCTAGAGCGTCGGCAGTTGACGTATTAGGCGGTGCAGGAGGTTCTAGGCGGTCGTCATACAGAGGCGGAGAGAGCGAAATGCCTCCGGATATGTCTTCGTCCATGACAGGGCTCAGTGTGGACGAGGAACGTCCCGTCAGGCGCAGAGGGAGCCAATTGTAAGTACTTTCAAATATATGTTTCTCCTGTATGTGTTAGCTGCTGAGTACAGCGTAGGAACGAAATCCCAAATACACATACTTCATGTCGAAACAAATAATTTAGAAATGCAAAGGAGCTGTACACAGATTACCACGCCCCATTCTTTGTTAAGTTTCATATAGTTCGATCATACACACATTAATATATGATACGTCTAAGAAGGCAAAACATCGATTAAAAAAATACTTTAAAGCAGCGTTCAGTTAGGTCGTAATCGGTGCCGTTTTAAAATGTTCCAGGCCAGACATCGCAGCTCTCCAGCAAAGAACAGGCGCATTGAACAACCTGGCGGCCATGGCGGTGCGAGGCCAGGAGGCCGTGTCCAATGAACAGTCGCTCGCCGCCATAGCCGCAGCCCGACAGATGTCGGTAGACGCAGAGGCCATCAAGATAGTGATTCACGACGTGGATGACCGGTGCCCCAGACGAGTCATGCTGAGACGCGATCCCACGGACAAAGGACATAGATGTAAGGGTTCTAAGGCGACAGAATTGTATGTAAAGATTTATCAATTCCTTGAATACGTACATTAAAATTTCTGCACAGCGATTATAGGTGTAGAATTTTGGTAACGGAACGTATAACACTCATATTCAACTGAAGTGATGATGGATATGATATGTGCCTTATAAAATAAGCAACATTCATGTTTTTTTATAAGATTGTGCGTCCCTCATATAAAATGAAGACAATCCCAAATGCTATTACCATTTTTTCACCAGGGTACAAAATAACACGAGTATAAATAACTATAATATGGTTTCAGCACGTGGTTTCGGGATGCGAGTTGTTGGTGGAAAACCCGATGCCAATGGACGTCGAGAGGCTGTGATAGTGTGGACTGTCCCCGGGGGCCCTGCCGACATGGCCGGCCTACAACAAGGCGATAAGGTAACACCATACACTATTTGTGTAGAACACAGTACAATTTAAAAAAGATAAGACTTCTTAGTTTACCCTAATTAGCAGTGAGCTGCCACAGTCTGATCATTGTATTTGCAATAGTTAATAACATAAGTTCTGTTGATGTCCCATCATCGCAGGTGCTGGAGTGGGGTGGAATACCACTGACTGGGCGCAGTTTCGAAGAAGTGTGCTCCGTGGTGGAGCAGTCGCTTGACACGGTGGAGCTGCTCGTGGCCTCTGCCCCTCCGGACGAACACGCTCCGGTCCAGGCCCCGCAGCAGATGCCTCCGCAACTCTTGTTTGGTAAATCAAAATTTGAGGCTTTCGTCATATTTGTAATGTTCTTTTCAGTTATTATTTCGCATGTTTCGTGAACTCAAATGTAACATTTTTTCCAACTATGATTGCTTAAACTTAGGAGTGCTATACAGAATTTTTTTTAAGCAACAATACAATACTAATAATTCTAGACATTTCATAATGAGTTCTCTCAAAATATCATTTTGTTCCACAGAACCAGAATCGGACAAGTCGCCTTCATCGCCGACGCGACGGAAATTGCCGAAAACCCCGGTATAAATACAATATAGGCTTTAAATGTAATATGTGTTGTGACCCTATCAACTGACTTCTTACAAACTCTTGTAGAGACTCTCACTCGGTGCTTACTTCTCGTGTTGTCTGCGTTCGCTATGACAAGTGATGTGAGTTGTATGTGCGGGGCGCAGGCCGCTCCTCTTTTCCATTTAACTGCTGTGATAATGTAGTGACTAACAGAATCTCTTCCGTTAGATTTGATGTAAGATTAGCTATCTATCTATTTATAAATTACTTACTAAGACTTGTTAAGATTGTGAATATTATCCACATGTGTTGTTATTCAGAATATTTGTACCTACTCGTAAATATTTTTATTTGTTACTAATATTCGTTATCGTTTATAAGAGTACGTATATGAAAAAATGCTACATAATTATTTTCAGATTTTTATTTTTTATATCATCTCACCATAACATTTAAATTGGCATCAAGCGTTGGGCCCAGCCTTTTGCCCTCGTATTCAATATAGGAAAATTGAACTCCTTCGAAATGTGTAAGTTTAGCTCTCAACATTGCCTTATCTGGCTATAGAGCCTGTAGAGATTCAGCCCTTGGCCGACTATACTCGTGTACAATGCCTACCTCTTAGACTCCAACCCGCTATTTAAACATCGCAAATATTTAGTAGAAATAATAGCATCTATCTGCCTCTTGATCTTAGCTTAAACATCACAGTGAAATCTTAGGATTTCAAAGAGAACTGCTGATATTTTATTGATAATAGAAAGTAGTATGCGGTGCTATGATGTCCGAATTGTGTAGCGCTTAGAGATATGAATTAGCTTGAGCCGAGGTGTCTCGGAGCGTGATAGGTTTGAGTTGTAATGCGTTTGCAAAGTGAGTAAACTTGGTGGCGGTGCGGACAGCAGCGGATGGCGCGGGCGACGCGGATGGCCGGCGGCGGCGGCTGCTGGGCGCGGCGCCGAGAGGTGAGCCAGCCGCCACGGCGCCTGCCCTCCTGGCCGAGGCGCGCTCCGCCTCCTACGTAGCGTAGTGTGATGCCGCACAGCGTCTAGCGGGCGCATTAGGCGCTCCGGCCGAGCGCGAACCCCTTGAGCGACGGGCCGCCGCGGCGCTTGCACCGGACGCACCCGCGTACCACCGCTGCGACACAAAGTAGCTCAGTGTTCATGTTACTGCCCGATCCAGAACGACTTGCATGACATGGCACGATGTGAATCTCGACTTGTGCCTGTTTTCATTACTATTGACGGAGAGCACTGAAGATAGTCATTGGTTATGACCTGATCGATATTGTACTGTAATTTGTTGTTAACATGTTGTTTTTCATTCTGGTTTGTACCTCTTCAGTGGTTAGGTTCACTTAATTGCTGTTCTAAGTGGAGATGAACTTTTTGTGAGACGAAAAAACTCAACCAATTGGCAAAATAGATTCACATACAGCATACAGTGAATTCCAAAACAATAATGGGACGAAGCTGAATGGGTTCAGTTAGGGTGAACAGACTTTGGCGTGTGATTAATTTCGATACTTATGCTTTATAATGACTGACTTAATATATTGAGCATGTGAGCTTTCTGCATGGCAGGACCAAACTACTGATCTACATTTATTTGAATGGAATACTTACCGATTAGAAACGCCTCGGCCCGAGCATGCACTAACAATATAACTATAATGCAAGTCAACTAATGACTGCCCACAATTTGTTTCCAACCGACGATGTGGTGAATGCTATCTGCAAAGTGCACCGAATGAGAATGCATCAGTTTTGCTCTTGAATTGCAATTGACTTGCATGCTGATTCAAGTTATACAAAGTCACCCCAAAGTGAATAGCGTTACCTAAGCCACTGACTGTTATTTGTTTCAATTTCAATACATGTATGACGTCGTAGCTAAATGTCGTACAAAATTCTTATGATGCGGCAACCCAATGAAGTCAATTTTGCTTTACAATCGCATTTCAACCGGGAAATGTTGCTGATTGGGATGCTACATCATGGTTCGTGTAAACGTGATTAAATTCTAGTTTTTGTGCATGATGTAGGAGCAAGACCGAGCGGAGCGAATGCGCGAGCGGCCGCCGCCCAGGGCCCAGCTGCAAGTGTGGTTTGAGAGCGAGCTGCGCAAGCTGGTGGTGGTGCTGATCGCGGCTGACGACCTTCCTCCGAGGGACCTCACATGGGGCTACGGAAACGAACCAGAAGCGTACGCGCGGATACGTCTCTTGCCGTCACTGTGAGTCAACATTGCAATAATATTCTTCACAATCGTCAATATTTAACAATTACTCGTAGGTTAAGATCAAAAATTATGTATTTAATTTTAAGCGAAATATGGATAAAGTTCAGAATCTGCTGCTTAGATGTTACACGCAGAACGGTGGAGAAGATAAAACTATAGCCTCTGACTTCTCTAAATTGTTACTACTCGCAATGCGTATTTACGAAAACTAACAGTAAATGTGCGGTATTAAAACAGATACAGGGATATGTATCTTTTGTCAATTTTCTAAATTAATTCTAATGCATTTTTATTTAACTAATTTTCTAATTATATGTTGTCATTGAATTACAGAGAAACATGTCCCCCTGTAGAAACGGACGCAGCTTCAGCTTCATGCAGTCCCATCTGGAACTCCACTCTGACCTTCGGTGGATTGACGGCTGACCTGTTGGCTGGGCGAGCCTTAGAGCTGACTCTGTGGGATGCCTGCCCTGGGATCGATCCCGTACTCATCGCTGAATGCACAGTAAGTGTTGTCGTTCAAAAAATCAAATAAGCGTAGTTCTCACCCGACCACTGTCAGCAATCTTTTTAAAGACAGGACAGTGGCAGGTATCTAGTTAAGGGACTTTTTTTTTAAATTCTTTATCAAGCCAATCACCACTAAGGTTATGTCGGCTGAAGTACAAACACTTATGCCACTGCGTTTGAACTTCTTGTTATTCCATCGCCATGGTTACACCAACACCGCCAGCCGCTACAACCGAAGAAAAACGAATTCGAAGCTCCAATTCTTCTCTTCCTTATTCTTCGGTTCGTTCCAGTGGAGGATCCAAATCTTATCCCAAAGCGAACATATTTAGTCAGTTTGGCATCACAATTGACGAAATATTCAGCCGAAAATAATTATTTGTATTTTCAACTTTCACTGAGCTGCTGACTTTGCTGACGCACCATAGACGACTGTAGTTAAGGGACATTGGTTATATACAAAAAAGTTGTAACGTCTTTCTTTTTTGAGTCAGATGCTCCGTTTGCTACCTTCGTTAGTGTCTTTTAACTATTATTCAGTTGGATAGATAGGTATCCTCACTGGACAATCTTCAGATAGGGTTAATCCGGGAAATAAATATCATTGTAGTAACGATATTTGGTGTAAAATACTCTATTTGTTCTTTTCCTGTAACCTTAATAAATTACTTTCAGATGGACCTTGAGAAGGCGTTCGCAGAAGACCGTGCGATGTGGTGGACCCTGGACGAGCGCGGCATGCGCTCAGCCAACACGTCCCCCCGCGGCTCCTTGACTGGCATCAGGGCCATGCGCCGCGGGGACTTCGCCAGCCAACGATCAGCCTCCGGTACGGTTAAGTGCTGGAAACACTTTTTCATATCCCTTATCCCCTTTCGAGGTCGATACAAACAAAGTTATATCTTCTCGATTATCTATGAGGGGTTATGATCATCTTTAAAACGTAGTGGTTTAGTTGCCTCCAATATACCATTATATAATTTTGCATACTATTTAAGTCCCAGATAAATAAAATATATCCCATAAGATAAGAGATGCCGTTATTAATGTTATACACAGTGCAAATGACAGTGTAATTGATAAAACTTTTCGTTTCCAGACGACGTAGACTCAATCGGCGAATGTGCGTCGTTGCTGCACCCAGATCACGCGTGGGTGGCGGGCTCTCGGCGAGGCTCCTCTCAGTCGGAGACACTGGAGGTGGAAGTGTACCAGTTGGGCAAAGATTTCTCACGATCACTACCGGGATCTCGACGATCATCATTCCAGTCTCAACAAGACAAAGGTAATGAAAATGCAACTTACTACCTGCTTCCTTCTACATATGTTCCGGTTCCGTTCTACGATAAAATGTGATGACAAGATGTAAATAGTTATAAAGGATAACGTTTATGATGTATACGTGTTAGATGCTGCCTGTGAGCCGTCGGGGCCTCGTCGCAGTGAACGTCGCCGCTCGTCGTGCGTGCGCCGGGACCCCGACGACATTCTGCGAAGTTTGCGAGCGGTCAAGGGAGAGCTCGGCCGGACTCTGTCCCTGTCTGGCTCCACGGCACGCCGTAAGTATCGCTACAACTATTTCTCCCGTCACCGCCACCTAATATTTAAGCACTCTATGTTACAGTATACTTCAACCAATACTCAAACCACCACAATCAGCCACGTCAAGAGCTTTTTGATATGTGCTTTGACATGCAAGCATTTCATTTAAAATAGTTGAGATTCGTGTCAGAAAGCTCTTGACCGATACCTTACCCGATATTTTGTTTCAACTATATGTATATAAATACGATGTATGTTTGAGAACCCTTGAGTACAGCTGCGTTGATGCCTAGGTCTAAGCGGCTCTCCGCACTAGTGGCGGCGCGCGGGGCCTGCCGGGTGATCAGCGACCGAGCGCGGCGCGACACCACGTGCGTTACTTTTGTTGATCTCGTACTGATTGTACCGTGTTGTGCTTGTTTGGGCAGCAGCGACGGACCGCTAGCGGCTCGGTAAGCGTGTGTGTGGGCGCACAGCCCCGTGTCGTCTCGGTACACGTGCCGTAGTAGAAGCATGGGAACATCGCTTGCGCTCACACGGTCGATGTGGCTGCGCCCGATCGCTTATCATTCACTCTCACTGTGTCTGTCCTCTGTCGACGCATGCCCGCGGGAGGGCCATCACACTCACTCATCTGTCTCTGTGTCCATGTCCGGCCTCGCACGTCCATCGCGAACGGCAGTGGTACGCCTCCGATGTCTCCGCCATCCCACCGTCACCATTGTTTCAAAACGCATCCTATTAGATACCTACTAATCCTGTACATACTGTCTGTTCTGTCTTGCCTCGTAGGCTGTTTGTAGTGGGTCAGTCCTGCGCTGCAATCCGCAGGCTCCGGGAAGCGATTGGGCGTCGCCGCGGTGCCGTCGCTGCGCCCGCTGGCACTCGGGCGCGTCGGCATGAGCTTCCTTTTATTACTAACAATTTTGACTTGTCGCCGACACAGAACTCACATCAAACTATCGCTGTTCGTCTGTCTCATGATAACACGGAATGCCATCCACATCGGATAGGAATGCTTCAGGCGACTATTAGACAAAACAAACTTGACTTTCGTACACTTTTGGCTGCCACATTAAATCGCTTGTTCTTTCATTTATGTGTAGGTAATATACATTCGACTCAAGTAGAGGGTCTGTATATAGCACGAAGCTGTTGAACGTGCTTCTTTGATGTTCGTTTCCGTTTGTTACTTTGAATGTTTCATTGAATGACTCCACTTCCATCTAAATGTTACGTTCGACTGGTGTGAGTGTGGGGCGCCGGCTGACGGGCTGCATGTGCAGGCACGGCGACCGGCCGCAAGGGCAGCATGTGGGCGGCGGTGCCGGCGGCGGCGGCCTGCGAGGCGGCCTCGGGCACCGACGACGCCGACGACTACGTGCCCCTGGGCCCCGGGCAGCTGCCCCCGCGCAACGCCGCGCTGCCCCCGCTGCACGCCGAGATCAACATCAGCATCATCCTCGTCAAGGGACAACTCGAGCTAGAGGTGAGCTCCCCTTTCGCCCACTTATCATTTAGACTTTAGAATTTCTAGAGTTAGACAACCGGTATACTAAAATGAATATGTTGATCAGGTATCGCACGCCCGCCGAGTCTATGGGGTGAATGGTGAAGTTCCCGACTCGTACGTGAAGTGCTACTTGCGACACGGCGACAAGTGGCTGCACAAGCGCAAAACGCGTGTCGTCCGCCGCACCACGGAGCCACACTTCAACCAGACACTCAAGTACCAGGTCAGAATGGTCTCAATCATGTATTTTTATCTTAAAAATATACAGTCAGTTTTAATTGCATCCATATGACGTTAGCTCGTCTAGCATGAATACCTCCTAGCTAATAGTTATAACTTATCAATTTAACATGTTGCCGTGTTTCACGAATGACTGAATGACTTTACCAAAGGCTTCTCAATTTGTTATGTTTGATTAGATTATTGAATGTATTTAATAAACTCAATCAGATATAATATGCGAAATTACCTTTGCCTTACTACGCGATCGGAGACTACCTTGCCGATGTTCGGTTGGGAATGAGTGCAAAAAATAATCACAAATAATTATGTTTCTGTTTTAATTTGGTTTTGTAACTGGCACCGGGTAAAAATCCTAAAAAGCGGAATTTCTTGTTGGTTCTTCTCAGAGCCAAGGCCTCTAAACCAACAGTAGAATTTAAATGCTACGAGACAACCAGTGTCAGGCAAATGTTTTGACTTTCAATGAATATACTGTACTTGTACTGAATAAAAACGTTTATTTGACTTTGAATTTATGGAGTTTAAGTATAATCAAGAATAGGGCCCAGAATATTTCAAAAATAAGTATACTTTTCTAGTTGGTCTTTTGCTATCAGGAAATGGGATTTGGATAAGTTGCAGTACCATATGTAGTATTTGTTTCAGCAGGCGAGCGACGCGCTGGGGCGCACCCTGGTGCTGATGCTGTGGCAGCGCTGCGGGGGCTTCGACCACAACCTGGCGCTGGGCGGCGCCGAGATCGCGCTGGACAAGCTGACGCTGCCGCAGCGCACCTACGGCTGGTACCCGCTGTTCCCGGCCACGCTGCTGGCCGCCGCCGAGGACGCCTCCCCCGACTGATCCCGCGAGCCGTCGCCCGACCGACCCGACGACTACTAGCCTGCGCCTTGGCCCGGGCGGCGGCCCCGCTCGCTCGCCACTCACAGCCCAACCAACCACACGTATTTATTACTGTAGCGTTTTTGTACATAATTTGGTGTGTTTATTTACATACCTTGTGTCGTCTTTCAATACTTAAAGTCGCCTCACTTCGCAAAAGAGATGATCATAATTTTTATGTGGTAAAGTTAAGTATCTGTAAAACATTTCTTTAAATATTATGTTCGGTAAAATATTTTGTCGGATAATTTTGTCCAAATCTGACTTGGCTCCACATAGTCGTCGGTAGATCGTCACCTTGGCGCCTGAAGTAGATTTTATAAATTACATGTATATGTCTAGTGATTCCAACTTAACACTTGCCTTATGAAATTACTGATTGACTTTGATCATTGTATTTAGATGTAAGTGCATCTATCTTTAGGCTATTCTTCCATGGTTGTGCTTTAGATAATTTCCCTATTGTATAAATTGATCGTGCTCTAAAAAGGACATGAAAGATATTATAATTGGTTTGTACTCTGTAGATCTAAATTTCATCATAGATGTAGATAGATAAACTATTTTCTACGCACAACTCTTCCGGTAAAAGGACACATTTCTATTGGTTTTCTAACTCAATACGTTTTCCAAATGTTTAAAAATAATGTAGAATATTTAGATATTTCCATCACCTTGATAAATGGACGTGATAACAATCTAGCAATCGTTTCGGCCTAGCTTAACTAATAGCATAGCGAGTAGTTTATCTTATTTAATGTTTAAAGTAAAACATGTTTTATTTCTCGTCGATGTCTAGACAAGAAATACCTACATATCTCAAACTCATAGTACTATTATTGTATTCTGTATTACCCGATGTTTGCTCTTCGTGGTAAGATTTGGACTACTAAATTCCGTTTCACAAGTGTTCTTCCAGTGCTACATCTTAGAGTAAATACCCTTCGACAATATCCACGTGTGTAATGTCCTTTATTGTTTTAGATGACTAATGTTTGTTATAGAAAGTTATCCTATCTTACGTGTAGCTCTTATATCAAATTAAGATAACATCTTGAACTAAGTACCTTTGAATAATATCTCAAATATATCTCGTATGTACCTAACTAATCAGCACAACTTAAGAAACTAATCAGGCAAACGATTAAGTGCCTCATCCTGATCATTCATTTTGTCTAAAACGTATTATTTTTATACTGTTTTTACCTTTAAATGAGAGATAATTCACTGTATCATTATTAATAAATACAAGTATTGAAGATATGGATGGACAAAATGAAAGTATATTATTGTCTATTTATCGCCTAGCTAGGAATTTGTTGAAATCTTGATTCTTTTTACAATTGTTAATCTATAAACCTTGCGCTAAATCAAGTCTTCTGTGAACCATATCCAGTAGTGATTTAGACATACTTATATACTTATAAAGATTTTAATCTTTAAACAATATATTTAAGAATCACTGAAAGCGAACAATCGCCAGCAAACAAATCGACTTACGCTTACTATCTTGTTACGATATAAATTAGCATAATGATATATTCAATTTATTTATAATATATTAAGAAACGGTTTTTATTATACATAGAAACATATTTTAAAACTTCGTGTGCCTCGAGTAATGACCGATACCACTGAGAATATCCTTTAGTCACCAATAACATGTAGTCAACAAATACTCTTAACTATGTTAAGAAGTCAAGATTTGCTATCTGAACGAATCTCATAGTGATCAGGTGCCACCTATCACTTCTTCGTACCTATAACGTGGAACACCGTGATTCATCTGTAATGTTCAAGACCTTTAGAATAAACTGTCTCCCCTTAAACATGTTCATTATAAATTATTCGGGTATATAATCAATATATGTGTGTAGTATGTCAACTATGCGCAATACATGTATGTTTCTAAGGTGGTAAATCATCACTGAGACATCGATGTAATAATATATTTGTATCGAGTGATTGTATCTCTGGACTGACTTACTGGGAAACACCCGAACAGCTCAAACTGAGATTCATGCACACACGATTTGAATATTCATCAAAGATTTGAATTGAATTGATCAATAAAACCCGCTTAATTTATATAGGACCTGTAAAAAGTACATACCTAAGTCTAATAGAATTTTAATATGTGTGTCAAAACTATATGTTAACTTATAAATAATAAATGTGATAAAAAAGAGTTTATTATAGTGTATAAAAACTATGCGTTTTATTGTTGACCAGTTACAAGCCACATCCATTTGCCATAATGACTCGACATTTACCATATCCTAGGACCAATAGTTAATTTCACAAAAACACATATTTAAGCTATACCATTCTATTAATCGTATTTACTACACAATACTACTACAAACAAGAAACAAAATTCCATAGACCTTTACACAGGCGTATAGTCAGCTGGGCCGCACCACAGGGTTATGAATCCGACCAAATTCGCAGGTAGTTGGCTGGATCTCGCTGCACTCGAAACCCGAGACCACCACTCTCTGTTTGCACAGCGGCCTGGTAAAAACGAATTAGTTACATAGACATAACACATTCATGCTCTTCACTTTCGGGTGAACCTTGGAAACATAAATGTAATTTAAGTATTAGTATCGGGGCACGCAAAATGCGATATCCTAAAGTTTGAAAATTACGAGCAGAAAAATAGTTTACTTTTTTTTAATTATATACAAATAATTCATCTTATCACTTGTCTCTTGCAATAGGCCAAAAAGCTACATAATTTCTACTTAAGCCCCTTAACAGTAAATATACAGAGCAGGTCTCGTTGGCAAGAGGAAAAATGTATATCTTGGAAATGTCTGTCCAATACAAATTAACATACACCTTCGGTAAGTGAAGTACGAGTATAAATTTTGATTTTTATTGGTCTAGACTTTTGGCACTCACCTAGCTTACTTGACAATTACTACTAACCATTAGTGAAAGTCACAAGCCGCGATCCCAGTGGACTTCCAGTCAAAACACAACACGATTCGTTTTTAGGTAAACTGGATTCATATAAGCCACGACTGTCTACCGGCAGGGTCTAAAACAAAGAAAAACTTACATCAAACTAACTGTAACTGCACTTCGATGCTAGGACCACTGAGGAAAAACTATGAAATACATCCACTTCTTAGTACGCAGTTTGGCCTTATGAAACTATTCCTACTTGTATCATTAAATGTGACCTCTAACGCATTTTAACAGAGAATCTTAAGACCATAAGCACATCTTTGACCATAAGCAATTCTTATCTATTTAAATGTGGACAAAAACCCAACGTTTTTCATTAATTAATATCATATCTATTAAATAACACGGATTCATTTAACATATATAGACCATAAAACATCTTCCAACTTGTAAGGTACCTATAACCACTGAGTGTGTATGAAGAGGTGTATCCACTGAGTGTGTAAGTGGTTTGTCAGGATTGAGACAAAAGAGGATTCCAATCTTTGACTACCGCTCTGAACAAGCTTCGTATGCCAGGCTTGATGTGTATGTATGCATGTACATGTAAGCTGAGTTCACCTGTTCAACAGATTGATCCATGGACACTGCCAGCACCCACTCCCGGATTTCGTCCTGCAGCGCGCCCTTCACGCAGGCGCCTTGCAACAACAGTGGTGACCGGGGCCAGTCGGTGCATTCTGCGTGGTAAAGACAATGTTAGGTTCAAGAAACAATTTATACTTGATATGTTTAATGGTTTAGGAATTGACGTTTTCGAAGGTATAGCTGAACAGACAATTCACGTGGTTAGATATAAATATACGTTATACACATTCACGTTCTGTAATATAAGGTCAGAACCTTGTAGATATCATTTCTCCTAGGGCACTGTTTAGCAGAAATATTGGAATTGGATGTCATGATAATATAGAACATTGGTGACTAGTCGCTAGCCTATTGCCCAATACATTCCATTCATCCCTAGTCCCTGCACACTTGTCCCTCTCGTCTCGTCGTCATGGATAGAAAATCGTTGAAAATCTTTTTCTTTAACATGACTTACATTCTTACTAAAACACCGTGGTTCAAGCGCCTGCACAAATTAATTAAGCAAGGATTAGGCAGCAACACAAGTCCAATGATAAGTAAAAATTAATGCTCGTCTTATTTGGGGAATGAAGGTTATCAGATTTCTTTGAATTACCGAAGTCCGTATAGTCCAGAAGATGGGCAGAATCTTCATCAGCTGCCTCGGCCAAGTCCAAGCAACGATTGAGCAGAACGAAAGCTTCGCGGGCACCACTCGAGCCTTCCTCTCGGATAGCTTTCCCCGCTAAATAGAAGGCTAAAGAAAGAGTATGGTTTAGCAAAAGATATCCAAACCTTCCGTTTATTACCTATGTTACTGTGTATGTTTCACTGATTTGGAAAGCAAGGCATTGTAGTATTGCGTTTGGTTTTTTTTAATCAATAGAATATGAAACACACTATAAAGATCTACTAAATAAAAATGTTCTAATTACCAACATCCGCCACTATGATATCCGAGTAACGAGGTAGTGCTCGTGCAACTTTTGAAACAATTTGAGGTATATGCATCGCCATCAAAAGAGTTCCAGCCTAAAAAAAACGTGGAGATGTTATGTTAATATTTACTACATAAATTTAGGTGCCTCGTATATTATCACTACATAGTATAAAACAAAGTCGCTTTCTTTGTCCCTATGTCCCTTTGTATGCTTAAATCTTTAAAACTACGCCACGGAATTTGATGCGTTTTTTTTTAATTGATAGAGTGATTCAAGTGGAAGATTTATATGTATAATAACATCCATTAAATAGCCAGAAGTGCGAAGCCGGAGCGGGTCGCTAGTCTGATATAAACTTCAAAAGCACAATCTGGGAAAAGGCAAGAGAGTTAAGATGGAAAAAAATATAACTTGTCGTAACAAGTCGATACGATACGCAAAACAGTACAAAAAAATTCAATCTCTCGTAATATAAACGTTATTCATTTTTTAATTCATTAATTCTAAGACATTTTATAGTAAAGTATCGTAGCGCTATAATCCTATATTTAAGATAGTATAGACTGGTCAACATCTATGTTTATTTGAACCAAATTCTACCTACTTGTAAAATCCGGTCCTCTGTACCAATCGCCAGTATGACTTCGCAAGCTTCTTTTATAGTAGCAAACGCCTTTGGAGTGGTCGAAACCCTCGCCAGAAGCTCTAAGCAAACTGTTCTGGCCATCTGTTCATCGTTTGGCGAAAGAGTTCTGCTTTCTTCAGAATTGAAAAACCTTCGCAAAACGTCCAACGCAAGCGTTACACTTTCAGTGGGCTCTTCACTTTCAATATCGAGGTTATAAGTTTTCTATGGAAAAATGCACGAAGATATAGTACCATAAAGTATACTCACACACTTCGCATAGACGAAGTAATTTATGAATTAGAGTATGAATGTCATCGAAACCAAAGTGGTTTGTCTTGGTCGAGAAAAATTGGCAAGCGTTATCTCTACCAACCCCTTTTAGGATGACAAGGGTGATATATTTTCATGTACTTATATGTGGTATGTACGAGTATATCTTACCTATATTAAAATTTGTAAAACAATTTCATTGCCATGCAATCGAATCCGAACTTCATACAAATTATTGATAGACTCACCGATTGCATCTTAAAGATATACATGGCATACTGCAGCGCGTAGTGAGGTGCTCTAGATCCGGCTTGGGCCAAGCATCTCTCCCATTGGCCTGCGCGTGCGTAGCGCTCCAATACATCGGACACATTGTCTGGCGCGTCCCCGCCGCCACTCCTGGCACCAAGCTCTTCGTCGTCAGATCCCGTTGAAGGTACTGTCATGAATATAGTTACATTTATTTGTAGACATTGTAACAGTATGAAATAAGTTTGTTAACTTTACATTTTTCCTTGACTTGGTTTAATTTCTAGGGGTCAATAGACCCTATAATAATAGGGTCTAAAATAAATATTGGTCTGTGTGTACGAGTATGTAATCAACCAAGATACTAACTCCAGAAGTATAGAAATGCACTTTGGGATGAAAGAAATATATAGAATTTAATTTCCAATATGTCAAATTGTATTTTCCTCCGATATTCATAGTATAAAATTGCATTAACAAATTATTTACCTTTAGACTCGTCATCGCCTTCATAACCTTCTACAAGTGCCATTCTCAATTGTTCGCCTACATCATTTTGACCTATGGCAGAAAACCTGTAAAATATCATCAATATCATCAATTACAGATACCACTTCGTCACGTTGCTGAATTGATCTAACCTGTATCGGATAATAGCCATACCTTTGCGCCAGCATGTCTGCAGCATGGCGTCGCCTGGTTCCTTGTAGATGGTCTCTCGCCAGCCTCGCCGCCCGGAGAGCTGCGCGCTCTGCCAACCTGGAGGCCCCACCAGCCGCACCAGCGGCACTGGCTTGGCACAGCAACTCCACTGCTTCCCACCATTCCTCTCTAAAACATACCGTACATACTCATCATTCTCGTCTCCTCTTAAAGGAATAGAGAAAGGCCAAACCGCTTTTGCTTAATTGACACTCATATGTACGTATTCGGTGGTTGTTGGTACGAGTACATCTAATGTCACGCTTATTCATCATCCTTCTAATTAATAAGAATTAACTAAACCATTCCGTAATTAAATTCCTCATTGGCTATGAAGTAACTCTATACTATATTTAAGAAAACAGCACTTTTTTTAAATTCTATTTTGTAACGGTAATTTCACCCAAACCCCAAAGAATAATTGGCTCACTTTAAGCGTCTATCTAGCTACGATAATATTTTATACCTGTCCGCGTGATCAGCTGCCCTCTGTAGCAGCGGTGGAACCGAAGGGGGTACGGGTTCGGCGCTGTCTGGCAAATACTCCCTGGCCACCCTCGCTGCTTCTTCCCACAATTCTGTGCAGAAATTACAAACTGCAGGTTAGGTAATTACTTGGCAATGGGCTAACAACCGGTAATCAATGTTCCATTTAATCGTAATCACAAGCTGAACACTAATACTAAACGCTACCGAAGAAATAATGTCTTTGATGTCTTATAACCACGAAAAGGATTCATGACCTTGATGCGTATGCAATATACATGTTTCAGCAACTTACAATTTGCGGAATTTACTCAGTATCTTATTTTTTCTGTTTTCCGCGTAAACAAGTTTAACACTAACCTAACTCCTTGTACCGCTGAACCACCTCCCTAGGCCTGTTGGCCCTAATCATGAGCGCCTCGAACTGGGCCAGGTCACCACGCTCAGCTGACAGCCGCGCACCTTCTACCAAGATATCGTCTACCTGTTCATCGATCAATTGATTGTAACAATGTGTAAAATTATAAATAGTCTCTATATACAACTAATACTAAGCGAAAAGCTAGCAATTTGCCTCGAATACTCCATATTACTGTCATCAAGACCCCGACAGTAATGTTAAAGTAACCAAGGACATATTATGTCTCCGAGTTACCACTATGAGTCAAAACGCAGTAACATACCATATGCGTGGCATGTTGTTCGGCAATGGCTAAGGCTCTAGAAAACTCTCCTTTCCCAAGCCACATCCTGGCTGCGTCCTCCGCGGCCCCAGCTCTTAAGAAGGCTGCCTCAGCTTCTTCTGGCTGCTCATCGGCTAGGGCGGCGGCTTCATGCCTTGCCACTTCACGGCGGGTTATACCACCCCCGAGGTCGCATAACTCAAGGGCGATGTCCCATCTGTGGAATTTATGAAGTCGGAACGTATATTACCTAAATTGTAACTCAATTTCAGGAAAGGTAGAAAAAAGAGTGCATAGATAAAAAACGTTTAATTGAAAAACCTATGTTCCCCTAAAATTATGCAGAAGTACGGTGAAAAGGTAATACGCCAACTTAATTTTGCAAGCTCATAGCTTAGTATAACTAAGACACTCATCATTACCCAACCCCAACTATCCTGTTTAATAAAATTAAAAAGTTTCAACGTTAGTAATTGCTCCAACAATTAGATGAATAAATTTGTACGGGGAGAAAAAAGGTCATCAAAATATGGATAACAATCATAATTTTTCGGTTGACCATACCTCTGAGCTTGCAAGGCCCACTTGGCTCCTATGGCAGACAAACCACGTGCAGCGAGTAGTCTTGCTCCAGCAGTACCTCCCAAAGCTCCAGCCCATAGCAATGTCACCTACAAACAAAGAATCATTTTTAATATAAACAATATTTATCTTACACGAGCATATCTATCAGTATTGTGGGTGTTGTTGGAGATCACTTATCACAAGTTTCTAGAATCTTCCAAATTCATTCTACTAAGGGGTTTTAGTCCCCTAGGGTTATAGATAGAAATGACGTATGACACAACATCTTATTAATTTAATTAGTAACTGTCCCGTGCTAGCTGGGACGTAAAAAGACGAACGTCGTAAAAAGGCGTTCGTCGCGGCATATCGTAGGGAGCGAGTAAGGGACTAGGGGTATATGGAATCTATTGGGCGTAAGGCTAGCAATCAAATATTTCATATGACTTCAAAAGCCCTAAGGTCAACCCGAAAAGGGTTGCAGGACGTGAATGTATATGAATTTAGTAATTGTAAACTAATAATTACTTGTTGCTGCACCGCTGGGGGCGCATGCGCTCGGGCCACCCGCTCGGCGCCCTCCCATTGCCCAATGGAACGGTACATCTGGATGGCACTCTTCCAGTCACCTGCGCACATAAAAGCTATTAAAATTTCTGCTTTCATTGCGTAAACAGCTAGCGTTACAATAATATAGATATCATAATTATAATACATATAAATTTACCCTTAATTATCTTTTAATTCCTCTCCGGATAGACGGAATCTCGAAAACATTATATATCTTTCATCACTATTAGCATTAGCATCGTTGATGGCATTGGATAATATTGGAGCCGCTTGCAAGCCCACGACCCAATATACTCAGTTTACTCCAGTCTTTTACCCACTACTTTAGCATTCTATTAACAACCAACACTGGCAGAAGGTTATGAATTTAGGCAACATCACGAAACTTACCAGCCTGTATGTAATAGTTCTCAGCCGCTTTCCATTCCCCAGCAGCTTGCAGGGCTTGAGCCACGTGTTTTCTGGTGGCTTCGAGCAAGGAGCTGCGGTGCGCTGCCACTAGCCGGAGCATGGCGTCATACTGAGAGGCATCCTGTGAATGGTGTCACATGCATAATGAGAGTGATATTCGCTGAAATCAATTATAGTAATATATTGGCAATTAAATATTCATTTCTGTAGCAAATTTCATACTTGCAGTCAAAACACTTGTCTTTATTAAAACTTTAGCAGCTCGTGATTGTTCCACGACGTATATATAACGTACATAGTAACGCATAAGGATAGACATATGGTTATACATAGCTTAATACATACAATATATAGTTAGGATTACCTTATACATAGCAATAGCCTCGTCGTATTCACCCAAGCCAACATAAATCTGTTCTGCCTTTCTTAAATCACCATCCTTCCTTAAACGTTCCGCTAACGGCCCATAGATGTCTCTAGTTTGTTCTTCGGTTAAATGTTTCGCAGCTACCCGTAATCCATCCGAATACCGACCTCCTGTGTTATAAATCTCAACACAACGTTCGGCCATGCCGCAATCACATAGTATACGTTCAGCAACGCTCCAGTCCTGAGGTTTAATAATAATAAAAAGTTAATGTATTTAGTTTTATTTCGTCACAAATTCTTTGGAAATGACTCATAATCATTTACCTGAATCGATATGTAATGATCGGCTAGCTGTTCACATTGCTCTTTTATTGACTTCTTGTCCAGAATAACCTAAAACAACAATGAAATATTGATTATTCGGTACTAATCTGGAACGGCAACAGAGTGCTTCTTTTTTCTTGATATATCATAAGAAACTAGAGGCTGTAAAATCCATTTATCATAGGTTATTAGTGTATGGCCGTCATGACGGCCAACAGGCAGAGGTGGCGGGAGGTTGTGCGGCGAACCATGTCGGCTGCTCAAGATGCCACGTCATGAAGACCACGACCGCTCTGATAAGAGCGTAACGATTGAGAAGAAGATTAGTGTATGGCCAATATGTTATCACAACCCCGATTATATATATATGACATGAACTCATGCATATTTCGCTGACTGAAATTAATCAAAATACAGTCTCTACTACTCAATATTACAAAACGTACATATAAAATTACTACAGTATCCCGTGTAACAAAGATTCACCTGAACAATTTGATGCGCTTTCTTGTAGTGATGGGCCTTCAGGGCTGCAGACAGCGCCTCTCTAATGAGGCCGGCCTCTATGAGATGAGGTACTGCGGCACCTGCCTGCCGGGAGTTCACCAACCACTCTCCCCAAGCTCCTTCTAAACGAGTCACCTCTGCTGGGCAAGTCTGGTGAATAATTGTTCAGTAAATTCAACGATTCCGCGCTCGTGGACTAAATTATGTAAACTAACTGGCTTTCTTCTTGGCTGAATATGACGCTAGGGGTCGATTTTGAAGTAGGCAAGCAAAAAATAATATTAATTAAAGTGACTGAGCATATGTTTACATACATAATCAATAGAAAATGTCTACAAAATAGCAGGCATGATAGATCACAAATAATGTAAAATTCCAGTTGTAGTATTTGCATAAAATTCTATTAGCTACTCGTATTTGCATTAAATGAACTAGCTATTCTTCGTGTTACTTGCATAAATTAGGTGAATTTATGTTCTAGTGGTTTTAATGTTCTATAGTATTTGTGTCAGTAATCGTACTTTAAACGATGAATCAATTAGCAGTTAGTTAACGACGTGTTTTGATGACTAAAGTATTTTTATATCTGTGCTAAGGCTATGGATTTATGCAGATTGTCATAAGTACATAAGTGTAATGAAAAGACGGTTGCACACAGTTTACTCTATTAAGTCATTTTTGCCCAAATTTGATGTACTATAGCATGTGTTATAGGTATTAGAATGTATGTGGATGAGAATGTGATGTGAAATGATTAAGTTTTATGTTCCATGATTACCCCTGCCGCTCTAAAGAAAATGTGACTCGTATATAAATAAGCCTGTAACCTCTCTCGCTAGCTGTACAGCTCTGGCGAAGTTAAGTCCTTTAGCATACAACTCCACGGCCTCACGACTGTCACCTCTCTTTTCCGATATTTCACCTGCCATCTCCCACCATTCTTCCTGTTGGAACAAATAACCCAATTATTATTACATACAAGGTAGTTGTTACTCTCGCTCACGTCATTGTATTACTTCAGTGTTCCCATCAAGCAAAACCGTTAGAGAAAATAGATAATTCTGGATATGCTCTTATAAACTCTTTTCAGTTTCAATCATTACTCTAGTTTTCAAGTTTAGTTCCCTGGGGAATGTTTCTTACTTTAGAATACTTTGTAACCTTTAGCTTCAAGCATAATAATCAAAGTGTTACTTATCTCATTATATATGTAATACCTGAAGCAATTGCTGATGAATAGAATCCACGATCTCATTGTCCCGTAGCAGAGCTGGATTTTGCAGCAGTAAAGCGGCGGCTCGTCTGGCCCGACCGCCTTTGAGCCACACCCTCAAAGCACCCTTCACGTCTCCATCAGCTGCCAACACCGCACCAGCCTCACCATTGCGCCCTGAAAGTAATCATTCTTTAAAAGTCTTGTACGTATAAGATAGTTTCATAACCGCGTTGATACATTTTTACAATCTCGTATGTAATGGCTCTCAACAGTTTACAACGTGAGATACAACATGCGACGAGAAATGCATGAGGAAATCCATAGTTCTTGAGTCATCAATAAATATGCAACTGTTCATAACATAAATATGTTGAAAATACATAACATAAATATGTTGAAAATAAACAGTGTTTCACCTGTACTAGACAAGTAGTCTAAATGTTGCTGTTTTAGATCAGCAACAGAGGCAGGGTCCATTCTTTGGGCTAAAGCGATGGCTTCCTTCCACTTGTTAAAGGACTTGTACATCTGAATGGCAAGGTCTGTGCGGTTCGCTTTCTTCACGTAATACTCCTCGGCCGTAGCTAAGTCACCGGCGAATATGGCCAACATTGCACGCACCAGAGGCGATTGGAAACCTACGAAGGTGATCATTCAATTGAAAAGGTTATAATCTACTGTTACGACAAACTGTATATGTAGAATTAATGTCTATTACTAAATTAAATATTTCTAATGAATACCACATATCGTTAACTTTTTCCTACAGATTTTTGTATGACAAAAGAAATTTTGTATCAGCCGTGAAGTCGCATCGCCAAGCAGCATAAAAAACCGCAACCATCGGTAGCTTAATACAAAATAGTCATAAAAAGGATTTATGGATTAGACATGCATTGATTACCTATCATTTATCATCAATACGATGCAACAAGCAAGAATAAAAAGAGTAAATTAAATATCGGATAAAAATAGACGGAATCATAATTTTCAGGTACATAAGTACCTGCGTAGATGAAATTTTTAGAAGCAAAATGTGTCGCTACAACAATAAACTACTTACACATCCAGTCAATTTACAAATGCAAATAGCATTCACTAATTCCGCCAGAGGTCATATACCTTAAATGAATTGGGTTGCACTATTCGTCGTTGTGTCACCGTACGCATAGAAATGCTTGTAATTGTATTTGGTAGATCTAATTTATTATTAGTGATATAACAGAATGGAAAAAAGTACCAATAAAGTTTTGCTATAAGATATATGTATACTAACGCTTCACCACTTGTGTGAAATACACTTCCTTTTTTATTATGGTGGGGTTGTCAGAAGCTAGAGTACCCATCTCCGAAATTTCGAAGGCATGTTAGGTTTGGGACACTCGAAGCGCGCGTTTCACTAGATAGACAGCACCCCGCGTGATAGAGAGTGAACCGTATCGCCGTATATAGGCACTGCCTATTACCTATCCCGAGGGAAAGGCAGGTTTCCTAACGACGTTAGCTGTTAATTGTGTACTTAAATAAAAACACATATTTATATTTCATTCATTGGTAAATGTCAGAGCCGGGATTTGAACCCAGGACTTTACTCATAAGAAGTAAGAGGTTTCACCCTCTGCGCTACAGCGAATTCAATAAGATAACTATTAATTTCTTGATGCATTACATAGAGACAGAAGAATTTATTTACTCACCGCTTTCACCTGATTACTATAGCTTATCAGACACGAAAAATAAACCAAACGAAGTTGTTTTGTTTGCAAGTAAGAAATGTTTATAAATAGTAAAGAACATTACATAATCAAACGAAGAGTCAAGCCAAACAATGCTTATCGTTGAGCTCACCTTCGACCTTAGCCAAATTCACTACTTTGTCCAAGTAGAAGGTGCGGGCGTCATCCCCTACTTCACGGTAACACTTCGCTGCCAACTGAAACATTCAATGCACCAGAAAACCATATTTGATAAATAAAACATATGGTTTTTTAGGTAAAATCGTTCATTTCCAGTAATCTACATGCTATGTCATTATTTATTCCAAGTGATATTTATATCCGTGTCGCGATTACTTAATAAGCGCACGTAATAAATAAACAAGTGATTTCATTGTATTTTTCAGTAGGTACTCAAAAAGTTATTACTGCTTATCTTTAGTCAAAAGCATAATGATCAAGACCTCTTCGCTACCAGGGTAGCTAATTAGTTCAATTTTTCGATCCTGAACACTGGTCATAAATTTGCATCTTTCAAAAAATAATGTTATCGTTCACTCGACAACAGTGTGGACACGTAAGATTCTGGCTAATACCGTATCATAATCGTTACAGTCGTGATGTCTATATTTGTTTTATATACGTATAATCAAAAATTTAAAAAAGGTGACGTTAGGAGTACCTATAACCGCCGAGAGTGTATGAGAAGATGTATGAATGTCAATGAGGGGAAAGTGGTCTGTCAGGATCGGGACAAATGGGGATCCGTGATCTCTGCTTACGAGGGGTACAGGGAATCAGGCGTGATGTGTATGTATGTATCATCAAATACGCTCGTACCTCGACGTGTTCATTGTCCAAGGCCTTTTCAGCTAGTTGCCGCCAAAGTGGACCGACGTCAGCTTTTCCACTCACTCCCTCCAAGTACGCCGCACAGCCTGACAAGTCTCCCGAACGAAGAGCTTTGTCTGTGAAGCAATAACTGCACTAGACTTTTCATCGGAGATATTAGTAATATAATTAATATTACATATAACTAAAGAATATGTCAACTGCATCAAATGTACAATGAATAAACTTAATTTGAATTCAACTTTTAATATTCAGCTTATTCATGTGGTTTTTGTTTGTCTCATAAATTAACATACTTTCAAATGCATATCGTTACCATAGTTTGTTTTATAATTTTTTTAAACATAAGATATAATATAAAGCATGGCCTTACTGAATGAAAGCAGATGTTCATCCAACTGGTAATGTGGAGCCTGTCCCCCCTCGAATAGGACCTTCTTTCCCACCACCTCCATTGCAGTACCACCGTTGCATTCCGCCATTTCCACCGAACTTAAATCCCAAGCGTTGTACCTAGAAAATTACACGTAAATCTACGATAGCTTAGTTTAGGAAATTCATTTTGTGAGTTAATTTGAGGGATAGCGTCAAGATTTTAAAGCACCGCATGTTTAGCAAATTTTTATTACAACGCCAACACACTTCCATTACTGTTTAAAACGTCAACTAGTTAATGGATTATCTTATTAAAGAAAAATAATATTCCTAAGCAAAGAGAGACACTTTAAGGAAATTGCTGCAATTCAGACGAGAAAGGTACAAAACAAACAATTTATTGAAAAATACCTCGAATTAGCGAAACCTTACCATATGAGTAAATGAGTCGGAGTCTGTGTAACAATCGCTGGACTATTCTCTATCCACTGAACGAAACTGACGCCGCTTGCTATTATTTCCTGCAACAATATTTTTGCTTAGTGCCTTTTTGTAATAATATTGAGCAGAAATACTCGTAAATATTTCACTAGTACATGCATTAAGCATCTGTAATTTTTGACGTGATAATAATGTAGGATGTTTACAATAACCAAATGTACCTTGATAGCTCAAGAATCAATGTTCTACAAGTTACCTTATCCCCACTCTGTAAGTTGAGCAAGAGCAATCTCCTCCTCGTATCTCGCATCAAGAGCAGTTGCCCACTTTCGTCCAACTCCAGCCAATCGATCCTGGCCTCGTGCCACCACTGGCCCACTTGGACGCCTGAAACAAATTAGAGGTTAAAGTTTCGCATACACTGTTAAGATACAGTCAGTATATAGTACAGATATATAGTCTTACTTGGGCATTACTTGTCATTGAAGTAATGGTGATATAATAATATTATTTCACAGTTTTTTTATGAAATGTTCTATAAATCTTTAATCTATCTGGAATACCATTTATAACATTTCGATAATTAATGTTTTTTCTTTTCCTTTTATTAAACAACTTCCACCTAATTGCCTATTTATATTTATAATTATATACGATAATGTCTTACCAGTGACGAGATCAATGACTGCGACCGTCTGTCTATCCAGCAGGTACGCCAAATGTTTTCTATCTGGTTCATCGTCGCTCTCTCGGCTTTCGTTGATGCGTACGCTTAACACGTGAGGATTCACACGTTCCGTACGCACCTGTGTTATTTTACTCAGTGTTAAAAAATTCTATAAGCTACAAAATCAAAATTCTATTGTTCTACTAGTCTAGGACCAAGATAAGTTGCTAATCATGTGTTTTGAGCATAGCATGGCAAAGGAGGCGACTAAAAAGAGGCATTTATTATAACTAAATAAAATTGAACATATCGAGCAAACACGAAATCTATCTCATATACACTTTCGGTGATGACTGATATCACCTGCATTATGTACTTAGTATACCATTAAAAGTATTTGTGGTTTACCGTATGCAATATTTTGTCCAAGCCATATTCTACGACGCTCAACTCGCCAGCTCTGTGTATGAGACAAGCTCCGCCGACCGCCGCATAAATTCTTTCGCCACTGCCAGACCACGGGATCTGGAATATTGATGTTTGTATTTCATTAAGTATAGAGTTAAAGCTATTCCTGTATTTATTAACTCTGTAGCTATTAGCTAAATCGCATTATATGAAAACATTAAAAGTACAGTAGGTAGTATAACAGACACAATACATAATATTATTAATTTAATAAATTTCTTACCTCACTAGTGAGCCCACGAGCAATGTCACACAATATTAACGTAGCACTAGTTCGGCATACAGCATACCAGTCATTGCCTGTAAAAAGCGATTGAAAATTCACATAGATATGGTCTTTTCTGCAGTCTGTCTTAACAGATTTGGGGTGAATAGAACCTTGGAGACTCACTATCTTAGTTAGCATACATACAGGGATACATGCTATAAGTTTCAAGTGATAGCATATTACATACGTCCCAAAACTACACATATTATTGAATACGCGAAAATAAAATGTTTTTGTATGATACTTCTAATCACAACCGGTAAGTAAACAAACAGTCCGCTATCTTACCGATAAATCGAACATTGAATATTTCATTGTTTTGCTTCGTATTGACAGTCATCGGTGGGGCATCTCTAGGCAACCTGGTGAGCACTATTTGCCTAGGACTCAAGTGCTGCACTTCGATTACGTCGCGCCATACCCATCGTCTGGAATTCAAATGTATGTTTGTCTACAATCTTACATAATACATTACAATAACCATTCTAGAGTTAATATTTCTTCCTAAGGTCGTGTGAAAAGCTGAGATAAAAAAATGCAGAATAAGAAAAAATGAAAATTATTCATCACTCACAGGAATAAGTATAGCGGTAAATTAAAACTTATTATCTTATCTTTACATTCTACTTGATACAATTCACTAATCTTACGTGTCGCGACCTAGGACAACACAAAATATTATATTCAAAATTATCTATTCCATTAGTGCACATACCTTAATACAGCTTCCATAACTAATACAGCTCCTGTTTGTGACGCTACGGCAAGTTTGGTGCCATGACCACTCCAAGCCAGCGCTCTCGCCGCGTATAAGTTTTTTATCGTCAATTTTGTCAACTCCAATGCTCCACCATCCTTGATTTCTCCTATCATGCAGCCGTCAAATATGCCCAGGGCCACCGTCTAAATTGAAATTATAAAAAAAAAATTAGCTGCTTAATTATAAACTTAAATTCATTATTTTATAATTCATTACATCAAATAATTATATTTTACTGTCTTTCCCTCTACAAAGTTATGTACTGGGGGTCCTCACCTGTCCCGATGGACTGGATTCAGCTGCCAGGAAATCTCGTCTTTCAGGAGGTAAATCGGGCTCAATGCTTCGAAGTAGTGCACCACGCTGTGCCTCGTATATGGTAATACGACCATCACAAGCTGCGACAATCAGCTGGAAATTTAATTAATTAATCAAAGAACTCTACATTTATTTCATCGTCAACAAATGTTAAACCTGTAACATAAGAAGATAAGTCACGACCATTATCACTTAAGGGATAGTCGGAGATTCACATGTCTATTTCCTCAATAGCGGAGTTAGTGATTCTACCTTACGAATTAAAAATCATACGGCACCAAAATGTTTTTCTACACCTTAAAAAGCACCAAGGATTAAATGAATATTCATATTACCGATTGGACTAAAACTAATTTGATCTTTATCATCGTAGTGAATTAATATGAGCAAATATATTATTATACAAAACGATGTAAAGTGTAAAACTTACGTATGGCATCAAAAGCATCAAAGCGGTTGGTGGCAAAACGTATTTGAGCAACATCTTCCCATTCAAATAAATCGTTCCATCAATGTGTCCAGATGCCAATGGAACTGTACCCTCGCCGGCAGCTGATCTGGCAAGAGCCACACAGCAAGATCCAGCGGTCCATAGAGAAGAACTCTTGTTTAACTTGTAATCTAAGATTCTAAAAAAAATAGTTTTCAGTTTACTAGACAGACTCTGCCTTGTTCGTATTACGAAATAATAATGTTATTCAAGCAAGGAGAAAAACTTTAATTGCAATAAAGGTCACAAAATTTGTAACTCTAACTAACTTAATAACTAATTGTAATAATAATAATTTCTACTTTAGGTTTATAGTTTTAATTACCTGTATATAAATTTATCTTATTAATAAAATTGTTATATTTTAGTTAACTAAAAAATTGCGCATACTAAATACTTCAAAAGGGTTAAAAAAAAAAACTTATTGTAATGAGAAAATATTAGAAATCTTTATTTATAAGATTTATTTCATTACATGGAGTTTCAGAAAGAACCAATATCATTACCTCACTTTCCCATCCATTGTGCCTGTAAAAAATCCGTTTTCCGCCGCTAGTAACTTAGTAGGCGAACCACTCAATGGAAATTTGTTACATATAACTTTTTTACCACTCCAATCGGCTCCCACTCTGTACACAAACACCATGTTGTCACTTTGTGCGACTCCCAGGAGCTCCGAATTCTCACTGAACGCCATGCCTGCAGATATAAACCATGTCTAAAGCATACTTATTCATTCACAATGTTTAATCCCTTTAGGTATGGTCAAAACATCATCTCCTGATATAATAATATCTCCTCGATCACTTTTAGCAAAATTATCAGGATTTTATGGACGGGATTTTATGTCCCCTACAACATGCTATTCTATATACGTCCCAACTAGCACGGGACGTAAACAAAAACATATAAATAAAATATTACTAATCAATCAAGGTACAATCATGTATGTACGAGTATGTGAGAAATATATCTCTCCCTACTTCAGATAGTAGGTACCTGTCATCGAGTGCTTGATAGCGCAATCAGTGCACTTCAATATGCTTACCCGTAATGCAATAAGACTTCTTGCCAGCCGCTGGATCCGCTGGCTTCGTGTTGAACTTGTCCCGGCGCACCCCATCCAGATCAAATATGAGGACCAAACGGTCTAGAGTTGCTACAGCAAGCTTAATATTATTAGGCGACCAGCATATAGCTGATATGGGATTTTGGCCGTTCTGGAAAACGGTAAAAAAATACATCATATATTCCGGATACGTAGGTACATACTATCGATCGCTTTGTTGAACGAACCTAACAAATCCTTTGTCTTATTCTTATATATTATCCTTTCTATGCTACATATCTGTCCTTTAGACAACGTATGATTTATCTGCATATCTTCAGGTCTGTTTTTCATTGACATGCATACTCCTCCTCATACATATTCTGAAACCTACGTACCTATCTACCTAAACCTAAAGAGTATAATAGTAACATTTGATTTACAAAAACAGGTTATTATGACCATTACGTTTAAAGTTATGTACAGGAATCATATAGATCAAGCATTCACTTTAACCATACTATAGTATTTTTTTATCTGTGACCATATTATAATACCCAATGATTCAATGAATCAACAAAAATTACGCTTACCTGACCCTCCAAAATAGTCTTTGAGTGTTTCAAGCGCATGTTTATAAAGTTGGAATTATACTATTTTCATACAGATAATGCTATTTTCAATTTATATCGGTTAAAACTTTTTCACATACTTTCAGTATTTACCTGATCCGATAGCGGAATCATACTTGTTTATTATTCGTTGCTATGGAAACATTGGATCCCATTTTTTTTGTGGATCCTGTCTGTAGAGATCCCGCCACATAAGGTGGCAGTTGGAGGCGTCGCCACAGTCGCGTAATCCAGTGTTGCCAGTAAACACGCCAAAACTAGCACTCACTGTGCCATACGGCTCGATACATTATATTGAGGTTTCATTTGTAACGATCTTTGGTTGCAGAGCTATAAACTCAAATAAAACAAATTAATATACCAAAGTCAAAAGTCAAAATATTTTTATTCAAAATAGGCCCTATCATAAGCTCTCTTTGAAAGTTATTTTATGATCTAAGTACAAATTAAAAAAACTATATATTGACAAAAGGAATATATATGAGTGAAGTGGAAGGGCGGTTACGTAGGGGCCGGCCTAATAAGACATATATGTAACAGTCAGATAGACGCTATATTGAAAAAAGGTGACGTTAGGAGTACCTATAACCGCCGAGAGTGTATTAGAGAATGTATGAATGTCAATGAAGCGAAAGTGGTCTGTCAGGATCGGGACAAATGGGGATCCGTGATCTCTGCCTACCCCTCTACAGGGAATCAGGCGTGATGTGTATGTATGTATGTAAAAAAACTATTTCAAACATGGCACTGAGCATTGTCTTTACATATTTTTACCGAGGTTAGTTCACCAACCATTTCGGCTGCTCAAGATGCCACGTCATGAAGACCACGACCGCTCTGATAAGAGCGTAACGATTGAGAAGAAGAAGTTCAGCGGAGACCCTTGGAGAAGAACTAACAAGAAACTCCAGAAATCAATTTATTATAATCACCCTTAACAAACATAAAAATTACAAAGAGTGGGCAAAAAACACAACGCTGGTAATACTAAATTTACCTTTCATACAAAATAACACGCAATGGCGGAAACGTCAAATTTAGTTCCAAGTTTGGCTACTGCCACCTTATGTGGCGGGTACTCTACATTGAAAACCTATCAAAATCGTAAATCCAATAACTGGTTTCAATGGTCTACAATCATGTCCTTAAATCTCCTATTTTCTCATCTACTATTATAATAGTATATCGTTTATGTAATTTTAATATTTTGTCGCCTAGGCTACATGGCTACGAAAATATAGTTACTAAAACTCGAAATACCCCCAAAAAATTATTAGTCTTCGTTTATGTGCATGTATATGAAGTACGTTCACCAGTCATTTATTTGTCAGGAATGACTCAGCTGGTGGATCAAAATCTTTCAGGTTCGACGCCCAGTAGAGAGTATTAACGTACTAATAAAAATGAGTATTTTGATTTTATCTGTCCGAATAAGATCATGCTAGACTCTCACAGACTTAAATAAAATTCTAATTATCTGCCTTCCTGCCTAAGGCACTAGTGATTAACGATAATCGACGACAGACTAGCATTCTGTCACAAGTCTTCCATGTTTATGCCACCACAATCCCAATACCACAGTAGTGTTCAAAGAAACTTCAACCCGAATTATTGCCGAATTTAAAGGAAATGAATGTGTGTATGTGCACATATATACGTTTATTGATATAAGCGTGTAGCAGGGACTGACGCAATACCAGTTCTGTAGACTATCTACAGCAATTTGTTGAGTCGATTCTTGTTTGGTACAAAAAAGATAGCTTTTCTCTCATCTTATTTGATAGTGTATTTGAATCATTGTTTTTAATTCAAGTAATTTGATAAGACGGTTTTTCGCTTTCTTTGTAACCTAATATTATGCTTTAATTCTGTCGTTCTATAAATAAATAATTTCTATAATAAGTAATCTACCTACCGGCTGGGGCAACAACGAATACACTTCATAATTTTGGGGAACCATAAAATCAGCATCTAAAAATACAGAATAAAGGGAAACGGAATCTAAAAATATACAATATATTTCATAGATATATAATTTCATATATTTTATATGTAATTTTATAGTTATTTCTTTGAACTTGCGTGCAAGGTGCAAGTTATGTAAATAGATATGTACCTTTGTGCAAGTGTTATGTCAAACTATCAAACTAGGAACAACATTTTCATAATGGAATAAGGCAGTGAATGTCAAAAAGATATTGAATAATATACTAGATTTTTTTCTACTAATAAATTGTTATTGTTATTCAGAGTATAAATCGCATTATAGCTAGGTAAAATATTTTTTTTGTGGTTAAGTTTGTAAAATATTTTAGTCATGTTTATTTTTTTTAAAGTTTTGTTTCTAATTTAAGTAAATAATTAAAAATCAACATTAGTTGTATCTGAACTAACTATATTATTATTTACAATAAAAACAAACGAATATGTATCTTGCTCAACAATACGTGGCGACGTCACTTGATAGTTGTTTATCGGAGTGTTTGTTTATGTCGAAGGAAATATAAATACGGTAAACGAAAACGCCGCGAGTTATTTCGTTTCTTGATTTCTAGTGGGCCTGTTCTGTCTATGTAATCGCGATTGAAATTATTATTGCAAACATTTAACTATCGCGAAATTTACAATGGCTACCAGGGAACCAGCTTCCGATCAACTTGTAAATTACAAGAAATCTATCCAGGTAAGCAATGAAATACTTTTAGCTAAAGTTGTTCACTACTACATAACTACATAAATGGGTACTTAGCCCGGTTTATAATGTTCTAGAAAATCATTTGATAACATGCTACATACTTATGTTTAAAGTGTTGAATTTATTCTTGTGTAATTATGATAATAAAGTAAATTTCTTGATCTTTTTGATATTTGAATTAAACAAGATTCATCATCAAAGAGTTCATTACCAGAATAATAATGATAAAGTAATATGTCCCTGTATATTTACACTCTTTTGTGTTGATCTTTGTGTAAGTGCCATTGACTATATCCTGATAATATGGACTTTGCTCTGCAGTGAATGAATTGCCTTATTATTGCAAAATTAGAATTACTTTCATGATTTACCTTCAATCATTACACACAGCAGGGTTTTTGAAATTAATATAAGTCATCAATAAGTCTGGGTTAAATTATAAAGAGATTTTATTAATTATTGCATGTATGAAACATTACTACTGACTAGACCTTTGGCCTGAGTAATATATATACTATTGTTTTGAAGTAAAGTTTAAACATTGATTGACTTAACACCTTTGCAATGCCCATAGTCTGACTATAACTTATGCAATGTTATTTACACAAAAGGAATCTTACTTGTGATGATTCTCTACAACAAATTGAATGCATAGTTTTGACAAATTATCTCTGCTCTTGCTTTTATCCCTTTCAGAGTCAACTGTACACACTTTCTACATACATCCCCAACTAACTTAGGATCATCTAATAATATTTCAATTTTTTTAAGGTTCTAAGGTCTAGTAATTTATCGTGTAGATCTTATATGTATTTTGATATTATATTTCTATATTACAAGTAATACAATGTATTATTTTCAGGACCCTGGTTTAATTACCACAAAAAATGGTGCTCCAGTGGGCACACAAACTGCCATCCAAACAGTGGGAATGAAAGGTCCTGCGCTACTTCAAGATGTGCAATTCCTTGATGAAATGTCTGCCTTTGACAGGGAGCGTATACCTGAACGCGTTGTGCATGCCAAGGGTGCTGGAGCATTTGGCTACTTTGAGGTGACTCATGACATCACAAAGTATTGTGCTGCCCGCATCTTTGAAAGTGTGGGCAAGAAAACCCCTCTGGCAGTGCGCTTCTCTACTGTGGGAGGTGAAAGTGGCTCTGCAGATACTGTTCGCGACCCTCGAGGATTTGCTGTGAAATTTTATACAGAGGAAGGTAATTGGGATCTTGTTGGCAATAATACACCAATCTTTTTCATTAGAGACCCTACTCTGTTCCCAAGTTTCATACATACACAGAAACGAAACCCAGCAACTCATCTAAAGGATCCTGATATGACTTGGGACTTTTTCACTCTAAGGCCGGAAAGTGTTCACCAGGTGATGTTCCTGTATGGTGATAGAGGCATTCCAGATGGCTTTAGGCATATGAATGGTTATGGATCACACACATTTAAGCTAGTGAATTCTAAAGGAGAATGTCACTGGGTAAAGTTCCATCACAAGACTGACCAAGGAATTAAAAACTTGCCAGTTGACAGAGCAAACGAGTTAAGTGGATCTGATCCTGACTATAGTATTAGAGATCTGTATAATGCTATTGCCAAGGGTAATTATCCATCTTGGACAACCTATATCCAAGTAATGACTGATGAACAGGCTAAGAAATGTAAATTTGACCCATTTGATTTGACCAAAGTCTGGCCACAAAAAGAATATCCTCTCATCCCAGTTGGCAAACTTGTATTGAATAAGAACCCTAAAAATTACTTTGCTGAAGTTGAACAAATAGCTTTTAGTCCAGCTAACTTGGTTCCTGGAATAGAAGCTTCCCCTGACAAGATGCTCCAAGGGCGCTTATTCTCTTATAGTGACACTCACAGGCATCGTCTTGGAGCTAACTTCTTGCAAATTCCTGTTAATTGTCCCTACCAAACCCGGGTTATTAACTATCAGCGTGATGGGCCTCAGAATATAACTAGCAACCATGAGGGCTGTCCCAACTACTTCCCCAACTCATTCTCAGGGCCACAAGAATGTCCCCGTGCTCAACAGTTGCAGTCTAAGACTAGTGTGTCAGGAGACATTGGTCGTTATGACACAGGCTTAAGTGAAGAGAACTTTAGCCAGGCTACTGTATTTTGGACAGACGTACTCGATGATGAGGCTAAAGAACGTCTTGTTGCTAATTTAGTTGGGCACCTCAAAGATGTTGTTGCTTTCATACAAGACCGAGCCATTAAAATGTTCACACAGGTGCATCCAAATCTTGGAAAGAGAATAAGTAATGGTCTTGCTCCTTACAAGAAATACCATGCTAACTTATAAAAGATGTGTGCAGTTGAAATATAATACCTAACTTCCTCACCCTGGATGAAATACTGAATTTTGTTTATAGTTTACCTAATCTGTATTGACTCAAATAACATAGTTTAAGGTCAATGTTAAGATAAGCATATCTATCATACGCGTTATTGTCTTCTTGTATGTTACTCTGAATGAAAATTTTATCATTGATATTATTTTGCTTTCCTCTGCATATATTGAAATTATTGTGTAACTATGTTTAATCTTCATGGGATGAATTAAGAATTTTTTTGTACCTAGACCTAGTAGTGCAGTAAGGTACATTTAAATATAGTTGAATTATGTCTATGACATGGTGTCTATATATGTTTTTTAATAAATTTTGTAAGGAATGTCGTTTTTTATTTTTAAACCTATTAAAACAAAACTACACTGTCTGTACTCATTTCTACGCTGATAGCGGTAATATAACTGGTAAGTTCATTTAAGACTTGTGTTAAGGGCACTAGTCAACGTATATTTAAGAAATATATACATATTATATATAGATAAATACTTTACATACATTCATACGCTTCACGACTTGTGTATACCCACTCCCTTTTTTATTATGGCGGGGTAGTCAGAGGCTAGAATGCCCATCTCCGAAATTCCGAAGGCATGTTAAGTATGGGTCATTCGAAGCCCGCGTATCACTAGATAGACAGCACCCAACGTGATAGGTAGTGAACCGTATCGCCGTATATAGGCACTGACTATTACCTATCCTGATGGATAGGCAGGTTTCCTTATTTAAATTTCATTCATTGGTACATGCCAGAGTCGGGATTCGAACCCAGGACCTTTCTCATACGAAGCCCGAGGTCTTACCCACTGGGCTACAGCCGCCGATAAATACTTTAATAGCATATTTAATCAACAACCAGAATGGAAAGCAGAAGAAAAGCTTAAGTCTGCCTCCACCGCGAATCGAACCCGAGACCTAACGATTAGCGTTCAGATGCTTGACCAATCGCGCCAAGGAGGTCGTCAAATGCGATGTAGCACTGGCTGTTCCAGATTGACGTCAATCTGAAATCGCTTTATATGTTGTTAGTAAAAAAAGGCTCCATCAAGGCGAGTGTGTATAAGAAGGTGAATGACAATGAAGTAAAAGTGGATTGACAGGATTGGGATGGGGATCCAGGTGCAATGTGTATATAATTATGTATATTGACTCATTTCATACTTGGTAAGGCTCTCAAAACATCCCTTAGTATATTATTACATACATCTTTGTAAAAATTGTGTTACTCTACCGCATTAGGGTTATCCTGTAATGGTAGGGCTTAACTTAATAATAAATAAATAAATAAATCTTTCTGGCTTCGTCGTCAACGTCAAGACAGACGAAAGCACTAGAGATCCCGCCACATAAGGTGGCAGTTGGAGGCGTCGCCACAGTCGCGTAATTCAGTGTTACCAGTAAACACGCCAAAACTAGCACTCACTGTGCCATACGGCTCGATACATTATAGGTTTCATTTGTAACGGTCTTTGGTTGCAGAGCTATAAAAACAAAACAAAAAAACAAAAACAAACGCATTCACGACCATTAACCCTTGCGGGGTAGTCAGAGGTTCAGGTGTCCATCTCCGCAATTGCGAAGGTAGTAATTCTATGGACACCTCGAACCCACGTGTTAACCAGATAGTCAGTACTCAATGTGACAGGTGGTCAGCCATGTCGCCATTAACAAGCACTAACTATTACCTGTTCGACGAACAGGTAGGTTTCCTCACGATGTTTTCCCTCACCGTATAATTCAACGCATTTCGTAAATGTGTTTTTATTACGAAAATGTACATAGAAATTCATTAAACTTCATTTCCATTGGTACATGCTCAAACGGGATTTGAACCCTGTACCCACTGATACAGAGCCAAGCCCCAAACAACTGAGCTACGTCGAATTCCTTCGCTATAAACTCAAATAAAACAAATTAATATATCAAAGTCAAAATATGTTTATTAAACTATTTCAAACATGATTAATAATTAACGGGACTTATCCTTCTCATTATATATTACATATATTATGTGTTCCTTCACTCTGTCCGCAATAGACCGTTTAGTCTGTCCGACGTAGGATTTCCCACAGCTGCAATCAATCTTATACGCACTCTTATATCTTATATCATGAGTATAAATCGCGAATCTCTTAAAACTATTATTTCAAACATGGCACTGAGCATTGTCTTTACATATTTTTTACCGAGGTTAGATCAGCGGAGACCCTAGCTTGGAGAAGAACTAACAAGAAACTCCGGAAATCAATTTATTATAATCACCCTTAACAAACATAAAAATTACAAAGAGTGGGCAAAAAACACAACGCTGGTAATACTAAATTTACCTTTCATACAAAATAACACGCAATGGCGGTAACGTCAAATTTAGTTCCAAGTTTGGCTACTGCCACCTTATGTGGCGGGATCTCTATCAAGAAGTTGGATCACTTGCTTCTTTCACTAGAATTATTAAAAACTCTTTTCCCTTTATAACAGTAAGTATTTGATTAAATTTGCACTTTATTAAATTAACTCTGTTCAATACGTACATTAAGAACTTGTTGCTTTTTTTCATGCCAGGTAACAATTGAGTAAAAATCCGCTAGGTACCATCAACAGCGCCAAAATTTGAAATGCACGTTAAACTCCGGTAACTTGTTATCTTGCGCCAATGCACTTGAAGTCAGTGATAAGGGTTCTTCAATTCTCAAGAGACAGCAAACAACATATCGTTTAGTAGATAGGATTCCAGCGTACATGTATAAAAGGCTTCAGTTTCTGATTCGTTACGTAAATCTTTTAAATAGATAAGTACCTACATACATCACTTAAATACCTGATCTAAGTATAATACTATAAAAATGATTCATATGAATAGTTATCTGATTCGGCACTAGCGTCGTGATCGACATGGTGATTTGTATGTGTTTTTATACAGTTTAATATTTCAAACACTACAACACACCAATACTAGCCTCATGACAGCAGTGTTGAGGATAGTATATTTAATATAATTAAATCACACCTGTTTGATTTTCTTGCAAATAGGAAGGTAAAAAACCCTTATCTAACAGGAAGGAAGATGAAACAATATTGATCACACTTCCTCTAATAGGATTCGGGGCCCTGTACTGGGATTTCATAATTAGCTTTTAAATTGTTCGAGAGCTTCACGGAGTATGTCAAATATTGTAGAGTTTAGTTTATTGGGCTCCGTGGTTTCCGCAATTAGTCCACACTGGGACCATTTTGCGTGTATATAGTGTAATATTGTAGAGTTTCAAGTCATTAAATTATGATATAATATAAAGAGGATGAAATAAACGTAAGGGAAGAAGACCAACTTAATACTATGATAACTAATTTCTGTTCATTTACAGGTTTGTGTGAAAGAACCCTAAGTCAATAAAATAAATAGAGATCCCGCCACATACGGTGGCAGTAGCCAAACTTGGAACTAAATTTGACGTTACCGCCATTGCGTGTTATTTTGTATGAAAGGTAAATTTAGTATTACCAGCGTTGTGTTTTTTGCCCACTCTTTGTAATTTTTATGTTTGTTAAGGGTGATTATAATAAATTGATTCCCGGAGTTTCTTGTTAGTTCTTCTCCAAGCTAGGGTTTCCGCTGATCTAACCTCGGTAAAAAATATGTAAAGACAATGCTCAGTGCCATGTTTGAAATAATAGTTTTAAGAGATTCGCGATTTATACTCATGATATAAGATATAAGGGTGTGTATAAGATTGATTGCAGCTGTGGGAAATCCTACGTCGAACACACTAAACGGTCTATTGCGGACAGAGTGAAGGAACACATAATATATGTAATATATAATAAGAAGGATAAGTCCCGTTAATTATTAATCATGTTTGAAATAGTTTAATAATCATATTTTGACTTTGATATATTAATTTGTTTTATTTGAGTTTATAGCTCTGCAACCAAAGACCGTTACAAATGAAACCTATAATGTATCGAGCCGTATGGCACAGTGAGCGCTAGTTTTGGCGTGTTTACTGGTAACACTGAATTACGCGACTGTGGCGACACCTCCAACTGCCACCTTATGTGGCGGGATCTCTATATTTATTTAATGGCGAATTAAAAAAAAATATAGTATTCACTGGTGTTGCCATTTTATTAAATGCTGATTATAAGGGTAGAAATTATATTTTTTGTTGTTACAATTAATTAAACATATTGCTCAAAATAGAAACAAAAGTTTCGTTTCTGAAATTAAAATAAGAAGAGACAGTAATGTTTGGTTAAATTTAATTCATTATCATCACATGGAGCGTCTTATATTCACGTTGTGCAGTTAAATTAATAACCTTATTGATAATTCAATAACTTGATGTAATGTTTTTGCATTTTATCGGATGATTATCAGTTTGATCATAATGTCTTAAGGTACTACATGTTATTTTATGTTTTAATTAACTAACCAAGTTACAAATAAGCTTAAGAAACTGTTACTGCATGGTCCTGTACATTTATTGTTTTCAATAGCTTTATTTGTTTTGAGATTTTAAAAGATTTCAATAAATTTTAAATAACAATATCATCTTATGAAAGATAAAAAAAATAGTTGATCAATATTTCTAATCCATAGTAAATAGAATATCGCTCAACTAAATGAAAATCAATTAAATACCACAATGTTTATGTGATAAAAAATTATTATATCCTTAATATCCATTTTTATTTTTTTATCATAAAGAAAACAAAAAAACAATAGTAGATTGAATAAGTTTCTACCGTAGTTCCCAGCATAATTTTGAAATAATCTGGCAACAGGCCGACTAAGTGAACACATGAACTGTCAAAACAGATTCTTTTTAACCTAAAGTTCTTACAAGGCAGTGTGAGTGAGGTTAGAATTATAAAATCTTAATTAATCTGCGTTAATTCATGTTTATTCTAGTGTCTATTGTGATAAAAATCTAGCTTTGCTAGTAAAGTAATTGATAGTGTTTATATTTCTATCTAAAAATACAAGTTGCTCTTCAGTTCCCATTATTGTTGTCACCGGATTGTGTGTCGGTGTATTAGAAGACTTCAAGGTATAAATTATATATTTTATTTACAGAACGACATGCCTTTCGAGCGGTACGTAGAACCGGGCCGCGTCGCCCTTGTGGCAGAAGGCGCCCTCAAAGGGAAGCTGGTGAGCGTAGTAGATGTCATCGACCAGACCAGAGCTTTGATTGATGGACCAGGCAGTGGAGTACCACGGCAACAAATACGCCTTAACCAGCTTCACTTAACTAAATTCCGTCTGAAATTCCCTTTCACCGCACCTACACGTGTTGTACGCAAAGCCTGGACGGAAGCTAAGTTGAATGAAAAGTGGGCTGAAAGTCAATGGGCACAGAAGCTTGCAAACAATGAAAAGAGGGCTGAAATGACAGATTTCGATCGATTCAAATTAAGTGCTGCCCGAGTAAAGAGGAATCGCGCAAGAACAGCAACCTTCAAAAGCCTAAAAGACAAAGCTGCAAGAGCTGGTGCTTTCGGCAAGAGGAGGATTCCCAAAGGCAAAGCGAAGAAACCTCGTGTCAAAAAACAAACCACTAAGAAGCCTGCGAAGAAGTAATTCTCTTTTTGAGACCCAAGTATTGAATATCAAGTACTGAACTAAATAAAGAATTACTTTTAAGCATAACTGCATAGTTCTTGATTTAATATACTTGAAATTCCCTTACATAATTTCAAACTTAGGTAAGTTATTGTTTTCAATGTTCTCAGTGTGTTTTTTCTTTACTTATACTTTTTCTTTTTCAGGTAGCAAACTTGGGAGGCCAAATCTCAATAATGTCAATACATTCAGCCAGAACAGTATTTATAAGGTAATCAAAATTGTTATTCATGTCTGGCATATAATTTTTTCATCCTATACATCCTGAGGCATCTCCTCAGTACTAGTGGTTGATTAGTAACTTGTAGCATTAAGTATTGAGCTATGACATTGCTAAAAGTTTTTAATGGAATAAATCTTGCAATACCCTACCAAAGCCGATGCATGCAAACCTGCAATGTTTCATGCTTGACTCTGGATAGGAACATTAATACACACCGTGTAAGAATCCTGATTTATAATAAACAGTATTCCAAGGGTTGTGTGTAATAAGTTCAATCTCTTATAAGATTTAAATTAAAAATTAAATAGACACAAATAATTTAGCAAAGTTATTTTTTACAGAAATTCCTGAAGTGGATCTGAACACTGTTGATCCAAATAGCTGTACCAAGGTTGGTTTGATTTATTAATTTGTAGTCAAATGCATACTAACATTAGTATATTGAGTCATAGATTCTATTTACTCCTATTCTCTTCTAGAAAAACCAGCTAATAGTGCTCCAACTCAGTGCAGCAACCCACTTAGTAGAAATTCTAATAATGGTTCATTTTGTTTCTTTAAAGTCTATTTAAATGATGAACGAATGTATCGCCCCTATCTGAATCTTGATGATCGATCATAAGCTGAACTTTTATCCATTGAAATTTTATCAAAAAATGCTAATATAGTACATTATCTCATTATAATTTTGCTTTTCACAGAATGAGAGAAACATTTTTAACAAAAGTTCCTGTAGCAAAAATAAGATATGAAGTACATCAAGACAAGAAGTTAAACAGAGAAGGTAATTTTGTATATTTTTTATCTAAAATTCTTGTTAAGCACAGTGCTATTTCAAAGACATGATAAGAATTCTCTAATTTACATACAAAAATGAGACTAAGAGTTGTTTGAAATCACATGGGAGTTTAAGCAAGCTGTACTGCATACATTGAGCATTACTCATTTGTTGGATTTATTATTGTAAGTTATGTTAAGACAACAATCTCTTGAAAACAATAGAATCAAGTGACATCAAAAACGAAGGGTCAACAATTGTGCCATACTTCATCATACATACTGTAACAGATCTTGTCCAAGTTTGAAATTATAATATCTGTATGGCATATTATGTACAATTTGACCCTACCAAAGCCGATGCATGTTAACTGTTGATGTTTCATGTGTGACTCTGGTTAGGAACATCAGCACTCTCCGTGTAAGATGCATTATTCATATAATCTTGTTTCTAAGGGTTGAGAGTTACAAATTATGTAATTAACACATTCGTCGCCATGGTGGGTCAAAATGACCTCATATACTTATTTGGGCCATGGCGACGAATGTGTTAATATAGTATTGCCCAGTGCCCAATAAATAGTTTCCTATTAGGACCTGTGAGAAAACAAATCAGCTATCCATTTAATTACTAAAGTAGCATAGTACTAAAAAGAGGTTGGCATAATGATAATTCAAATACATTATTTGTTTCAGATCATGTTTACCAAGTGATGGATGACAGAAGTAGGTATGTAATCTACGCTTTCATTATACTCATTTCATTAATGTTTTTCATGATGATTTAAAAATAATAGTCTCGTTCGTATGAACTCATTGATTAAAAATTATACCAAATTAATTCTGATTTTAGATACTGATTTCATAGATTTCATATTTTTAGGAATTATCTAATAATTATTATTATTTTTCAGGTTGGGTACTTGACTTAGCCTTCACTTCAAAGATGAAAATGTTGTAAAGTCCTCTTAGCATTAAGGTAATCACTGAATTTATTATTTATTTGTAATTCATGGATTTTAAATTAGCTATGTACTCCACAATAATGTTTTACAATATTTAAATGATGATTACATTTATCGCCCCAGGCAGAAATAACTATGTTGATTGATCTTCTGAATAACCAAAATTTTATATATCCATATTCCTATTACTTGCCCAAACATTAATACATCCTTTTATTTCGCAGAACTCGTGTTGGTATCACCAAACAAGTTATGATATTCAATGTAAATATAACAAAGAATAATCTCACACAGATAATGATGTTACAGAAAAGAGGTTTGTAACAAATGTTTTATATTTTTAAATCTACAGTGGACCCCCGGTAATCCGACATGGTCTATTATTTACATACATATTACATATGTATTGAATATTTTTTGATAATTTCGCTAATGCATGATTGAACAAGTTACAACTTGTACGGATAATCATTATTGTGCTTGACGCGTAGGTTATTGTTTTGATTAAAATTATTTCCTAACGTAAAGTTATTGCATATTTTTTGTAAGTTTTATAGCATTAATGACGTTAATTTTATAATAAAACGTGAGCTCTCTATTGTGTTGTTTAATTTACTAAATTTGACATATGTACTTAATGAAGTATGATTTGTACTTCATAGTACATTATATGTATTTACTATAAAGAATCATCATTGGATCTATAATTTGTCGGATTACAAGGTACTCTTTTGTAAAAATCGGACTATAAGGGGTCTTAGGCAGTACTCTACAATCCGACAAATTCGATAGTTCGACACTGCCCTGCAAAATGTTTGTCGGACTACTGGGGGTTCACTGTATTTAAACTTAAATCATGTTGTACCCTTAGTTATCTTTCTTAACTTATATTTAGTCCGCAATCATGTGCATTCAAATATTTTTTATTTGACTCTGATTAAAATTTTTTAATTTACTGAATATATTTAATAGTCTCAATGACCCTTCATTGAGAATGAACATGATGTCATTATACAAGCATATATCATATACTTTTGATGATAAATAAAAACTGATATTAAGAATAAATAAGTTTATTATAATTACAATACTTTCTTGAAAACTAACTTTATTTCTTTTATTTCAGTTGCACATTAATAAACGTAATATTTGTTACGAAAAGTATGCAAGTTACTTTCTGGAATTTATAATGTAAGTACATATATCATATTGGTTTACATATCTGCATAGTTATTCTGCGGCTTCATGTTCCAATGTTACTTGACTTCTAAAGAGTTAGTTGAATTGTAGAGACTCAAAATATCAAAGATATTGGAAAAACTCAATAACCAATAGTTTTTTATTAATTTATTATGATGAATTGCTTAGTTATCCCTGGCTTACTATAATTTTATGGGGAAAATATGGTATGGTAATACTGATATTAAAAAGTTTTGTCCACTAAGTTTTCTAGTATTATCTGCTTGATTATAACCAAATTTTCTTTTTTTTAACAGGATCAAGACAGAATAATCATTGACAAGTAACTGCACTGAAATCAAAATCAACCTCTTAAAGGTACCTATAATGCTTTTATTGTATGTTTTATTCAACTTTATCAATTCAATATTTTTAGGACCAACTTAAAAAAAAATGAATGCGTTCAGGTGTCTTTCTCTATGGCCATCTCAAAGCAACGTGTTTCTGTTTTGGGGAACAAGATATCCTCAAAATGTTTTTTCCCTTACTGTATTATACGGTTCATATCTACACCGAATTTCAATTTAATGATGATATTAATTATCGCCCCAGGCAGAATATGCTATGTTGATTGATCCTCTGAATATCTAAATAAATTATAGTTTCTTAAAAGAAATGTATTCTTCATGCAGTAATGTTAGCATTCTTCTTTTACAGAAATTATCAATAAACAACATCTTCATCAGAAAACATTTCAACAGGTTTCATGATGTAAGTAAATCAATGTATTATATATATTATTTGAAACAAGATGAGGTAAAATCATTAGTTTTATTCAATAAAGCTTGCAATTGTGAAAACTATCCTAGGATACTAGTACCATTTCTTTGAGTGTCTATTAATAGCTTAGCCCATTCTATTCTTATAAAATGTGATAGTTGTTGAACACTGTAAATACTTTATGTACCTTCTTATACACTAAATATAAAACATAGCTAATTAAATTATTGTACACTAATTGAAAATGATGAATTGCTAAGTTATCCCTGGCTCACAAAACCGTGGGGAAAATATGGTATGGTAATACTGACACCTTAACTTGCCATTAATTTGCAATTAGGTATTTTTGATATGTTTCTAAATAGTTTGTTTTCCTCTAGGTAATAATTCTCTTCAAAGAAATGGCAGATGAGGCAAAGAGAAAATATAGGTAAGCTACATTAGTGCCATAATTTATAACTTGTTTTTTTATTCCTTTATAGTGTATTACAATATACATAGACTTAAGCATCAAAAACTAGTGTACTACCTTCATAAGTATTATCTTTATTATTATGAGATGCTGTATATTAACAATAAATTACATGATGCTATTACAAGCATATATCATAGATCATTTGATGAAAAACTTTACTGATATATTGATAAATAATACAAAAATAAATGAAAGATATTATGAAATATACTAAGTTAGTGGTTTTTCTTTTACAGTTGCACATGGTGTTCATTTTTAAAGAAAGCAAATGAAACAGGTAAATGTTATTAGTATTTTAAGTATTCATAATTTTTTTACTGTTATATTGCATACTGACATGTTTGTTAAGTCAAAATAATCTCCCTATAGGGAATATTACAGAACCACTTATTTCTGGTCCTAGCAAATCACCTTCAGAACATAATATCTTGAATGACACCTTACATGTGGCCTTGTATGTCATGTTGAAGAACTTAATCTAATAAATGCCTTTTGTGATTTTAATACAATGATGAATTGCTAAGTTATCCCTGGCTCACTAAATCGTGGGGAAAATATGGTATGGTAATACTGACATTTTAATTACTTTAATGTCTTGTGTATGTGTATAATATACAAGCTAATTAATTATTGTGTTTGGCTCCAGGTTATTATACAAGTGAATAGAAAAAACTTTCCAGTCATTCTCTTACAGCACAGTGAAAGGTTTGTTTGATCTATTTAACTCCCTAATCCCTTTAGGGGTGAACAAAACCTGAGAAATAAAACATCTCCTAGATGACTTTTTACCAAGAATATTGCAGTTTCGTTGTCATTGTGGAACATTGGTGACAGGTTGCATGGCCATTGCCAAATAGATTCCATTGAACCCTATAGTCTTAGTCGCCTCCAACGACATGCCGGGAAGAACGGCAGCTAGAGAGCATTCTATTTCTGTCCCAGTTTTACTATAAAAAATTTGATCATGTTTGTCCCAAACAACTTGCCACCTATGTTAAGTGTATTTTTATGATGATTTGAAATAGTCTCGTTCGTATGAATCTTTTTGATTACAACCTTACCAATTTTGTTCTGATACCTTATCACTCAAAATATAGGAATACTGTAATGAATGAATACACTGACCAAGGTTTGTTTCTTTACAGATACGTATAACCTGTGACCTGAGCATAATAACATTAGGTAAGATAATATTAACTGATATTTAGATGCTTATTAAAGCTATCCAGAATTGCATTTACATTTAATCGTACTTTCAATTAGTTTCAATCAAAAAATGTTATTCATTTTACATAAAGAAATTACTAGTAGTAAACCATATTATTAAATGATGATTAAATTTATCGCCCCAGTCAGAAATGTCTATGTTGATTGATCTTCTGAACATCGAAAAAATACTTAATATTTATTATCCCATATTATAAGAGTATAAACAATGTTATCATTTTTACAGAACAGAAACTTGAAAACTTCAAGGCCTTCCATATCAATACATACATTTTCCAAAAGTAAGTGTGAATGAGAATAATAATATTACTGTACATTTCAAGTGATCTATCATGACTTAAACTCGGGAACAGGTCTTATTTATATATAATTACAGCTTTTAATGATGATTAACTTTATCGCCCCAGTCAGAAATACTATGTTGATTGATCTACTGAAAATTTAATACATATTCATAATATTGAAACTTATAATATAAGAATATTAATAAAAAAATCTTTTTCCAGGACAGAAGATAGAGTGAAACAATCGATAGCAAAACTCAAAATTTCCTAATGTAAGTATGAAATATGTGTGAAAATATTATTATGTACGCATTTCAGTTGCCTTACCTTGTATCAAACTGTCATTGACAGCATTTATTTATAATAGTGACCTGCTCCGGCTCCACACAGGTATAAAATATAAAGCCTACTCCACTATTTAATGGATGTTATCATACATATAAACCTTCCTCTTGAATCACTCTATCTATTAAAAAAAAACCGCATCAAAATCCGTTGTGTAGTTTCAAAGATTTAAGCATACAAAGGGACAGGGACAAAGAAAGCGACTTTGTTTTATACTATGTATAGACTAACATAGAATATATTGTTGTTGTTTTATGTTCGCAAATCCAATTATTTTCATATTTACATATATGCACCTACTAAAGACTTAATATTAATATAATTTCTAATGTCGCTTTTCTATTTCAGAAGCTGGGATCCATTAAAATCTGCTTTGAAGATTCTCGTTATGAATTAATTTATTTGTCAATAAACTTTTAAATAACCATTACATAGTACTTTTATTTCAATCATATTGTTATCATTTCCTCACATACATCCTGTGCAGATAGTAATTAACTCATTATTACAGTAATGCGTTATATAGTGGTTGTGCGATTGTTGTCAACTAATCCCACTTCATGGAAAATTAGGGTAAGAATGAACAAATTCGCACCCAAATCAACATTTGCCTCGTACTGTTTCTTTTATCCGTAACAAGTGGTTACGTAGTACTCGTGTTCCAAATTCTTATTATGCATCAGAATACAAAAAAAAACGTTAAATAGTCAATCAAAACCGAAAGAGGATAGGTACACATCTTTCTGTTTAAGTCTGAGTTCTAACCAGCTAACATTTTCTGCCAATATCAAGAGATGCTTAAAATTTTTTAATACTCATACGAAAAGAACTACGAGCACAAAATGAATGTACATCTCGCCTGTTTCCTTTAGAAGGGTAGGTAGTAGGATCAAGGGTTCTGATTTGTCTCGATCATGATAAACCACTTTTGTTTCATTGACATCTATACACACTGCAGTTGAAGCTGCTTCTAGCTTCACCCTTTCTCAATATGTCATAACCATGTCATGTCTTTCTGGGTAGGTAACCGTCCTTGCATCACCTACTATTAAATAAATCCGCATGACATGTTCAAAACATCAAATTATGCCTATTTTAATCGTGTGCGTTCGCGCAGCGGAATGTTGTTGAATTTAAAGATTTTAATTATGCAGATATTTAGTGTATGACGTCGTATAATTGTGTATGGTAAAAAAAAATTTGTGCACGCAGCCATTGTGGAGAAATTCACCAAAAACTGATTCCGCTGGGCGAACGTTCGCCCAGCGGAACTTTTTTTGATCCATTGACTTTAGAAGAAAAGAGATGTGTCCAATAATTAGTGTGTATTTGTGTGTAATTGTGTATGTATGAATAAAATTAGTGCATGCATAAACTTCGGAGAAATTCAAGTTTCCGCTACGCGAACGTTTGGCCATTAGCTAGTTTTCATACAAAGCGCTTACATAGAGAGCTGTAGATTTTTACATACGTTGTTTTGAATTTGTGTATATTTGTTTAATAAACAGATTTAGAAAAAATCGTAAGGCTTAAAAGATAAAAATATAAACGTAAAATACGCTTATTAGGTCTTAGTTCTTAAAGTATGCACTTTGGGGTCTAGATTTTCACGTTTATACAAACCTTGTAAGTGTCTGCAACACGTTGCCAAGTATCAATGATGTTCCGTTAGTAATTAAAGAGTTATCGGACAATTTACCACGAATAGATCACTGTTTACAAAGCAGTCAAATATATCATGACGTTCTAAAGGAATTGCATGTAAAATGTATGCCAATAATTAGTGTATTCATTCAACTATTCACATGCAAAATTTCATGTCATTAAGTTCAGTAATTAAAGAAAAACAATTATAATACTGACGAAGCATCGAAAACCTACATAACCCGACCAAGTTCGGATAGCTACAAAAAAGCGGCCGTGCAATATATTTAGGTAACATCCCAAAATTTACAGTATAATACCGGTATTGAATTGGTACAGGTGATAACAGAATTGTTGTTTCGATATAATTTATAGGTCATTTATTTTTGTACACCTACTATTTCAAATGTATTTGACTATGACAGAAAGTAGGTACCGTTTACGTAGGTACTTTATTTAAGTATGCGCTTGAGACTTGAGATATAATCTAAATACAGTGTAAACTCTTTATAACATTATTCTCTATAACGATAAACTCTCTATAACATAGAAAAGACCACAATTTGGTTGGTTTACCTTAAAAACCCATACATTGATACACTCTTTATAGCGCAATTAAGTATTCTTCGTAATAGAGAATCTATTACGAAGAAATGTGTTCATATTTAGACACAGAAGATCGTCAATATCGGTGTTATTGTTTATGTTGTCTTAGCAGGTAACAAAAGACGCCGACCAAACCTTTGAGGCCCCGAAACTTCTGAGGTCGTAAACAGCCGTCTTGCTTTTGTTATTGTTAATTGCCCTGAACACGTGCTTGATTTGCTTGAAAATGATGACTTAAATAAAGTACCTACGTAAACGGTACCCTACTTTCTGGTCATAGTCAAATACATTTAAAAAAGTAGGTGTACAAAAATAAATGACCTATAAATTATATCGAAACAACAATTCTGTTATCACCTGTACCAATTCAATACCGGTATTATACTGTAAATTTTGGGATGTTACCTAAATATATTGCACGGCCGCTTTTTTGTAGCTATCCGAACTTGGTCGGGTTATGTAGGTTTTCGATGCTTCGTCAGTATTATAATTGTTTTTCTTTAATTACTGAATTTAATGACATGAAATTTTGCATGTGAATAGTTGAATGAATACACTAATTATTGGCATACATTTTACCATGCAATTCCTTTAGAACGTCATGATATTTGACTGCTTTGTAAACAGTGATCTATTCGTGGTAAATTGTCCGATAACTCTTTAATTACTAACGGAACATCATTGATACTTGGCAACGTGTTGCAGACACTTACAAGGTTTGTATAAACGTGAAAATCTAGACCCCAAAGTGCATACTTTAAGAACTAAGACCTAATAAGCGTATTTTACGTTTATATTTTTATCTTTTAAGCCTTACGATTTTTTCTAAATCTGTTTATTAAACAAATATACACAAATTCAAAACAACGTATGTAAAAATCTACAGCTCTCTATGTAAGCGCTTTGTATGAAAACTAGCTAATGGCCAAACGTTCGCGTAGCGGAAACTTGAATTCTCCGAAGTTTTATGCATGCACTAATTTTATTCATACATACACAATTACACACAAATACACACTAATTATTGGACACATCTCTTTTCTTCTAAAGTCAATGGATCAAAAAAAGTTCCGCTGGGCGAACGTTCGCCCAGCGGAATCAGTTTTTGGTGAATTTCTCCACAATGGCTGCGTGCACAAATTTTTTTTTTACCATACACAATTATACGACGTCATACACTAAATATCTGCATAATTAAAATCTTTAAATTCAACAACATTCCGCTGCGCGAACGCACACATTTTTAATCCTAATCACTATATTAATTTTCAAACCGCAACCTTTTCTTTATCACTCTCATTCCAAGCACACTCCTAACATGTTTCTCAATGACCGCATTTCAACGGAATTCATTCTACCATGCTTTGCCATGCCCAATTTTTGCTACTATAAGTCTGACGACCTCCGTGCCGCGATCGATTAACCACCTGAACGATTATCATAATAAACACGTTTATTTTATAACTACAAGATACACACGACGTTTAAATACCACTTATATTTACAGATCTTAAAACAAAGATTATGTGCCATTGCAATGCAAAAAAAGTTCCGTCTCAGCTTAGTGTGTTACGAGTAGTGAACAATCGTAACGCTGATATTTAGACGGAACCGCAAAAAAGCAACACAGTTGTATCAATTTTATAAATAGATTATACGCTCTTATAACATGTAATAAGTATTATTATAGAAAATAGTATAAACACACACGATATGTATGTATTTAATTATGCAATATTTAGAATATCTGGCCTTTAGAATTTCTACGGGGTGAGGAGACTTGCTGCAAGAAGCAAATCCTGATCAATATACAAAGACTAATTTTAATCATTTAACCAAAGACTTGTATGCAATTCTTATAAGCTGGTTTCGTTGTGCTAGCTAAATAGAATACTAACTACCTTTCGTTCAACCCGGCATGTCGTAAGAGGCTAGGGGTAAATAGCTTATATTTGGCGATAAGCTAGCAACTCGTCACGAATTTTCCATATGACATCACTACCCTCAATATTTATGCTACAATGTGACCTAGAAGATCCAAGGTTCTGTCAACCCCGAAAGGGATTAAAGACCATGAATGTACTTAAACGTACGGGTATCTACTTATTATAAATTGCATTATTTAAGGATTAGAAACGGAGGAAACAAAATCTATTAAAAGAAAAATTTGAAAAATCTTGGCGTGATCTTCAACTCGAAAAGACGATTTCTTTGAAATGAGACATGGAAGGCGTTGACGTGTTAAACATGCTGGCAAACGACTTCAAGCAAGTATTCTGAATAATAATTACACACTCACTTCATTTTATTGTGTACATATTTATAAAGCTACTTATGTCTTTTTAAGTTTTTCCGGGTGTACCTACATGAACATGTCACGTGTGAACGAAGATCTATATTCGTCTCGTTTTTATAATCTTAGCTTAAATATTAACTTGACGATTCTCCGTGTAGTGATCTCTGGACATGAGTGGAAATAAGAAAGCTAGCGGTATTTCATTCGATTATCAAATTAATATGGGGGCCAGCTCATTTATTACTCGTATTTATTTCAGCTACAGAATTCATGGACAATCAATGGCTATAGAAAAATCTTACATTGGTGGCAGAACTGTTCAGGTTGAAAAAACTTCTTGGACTATGGCGAAGGAATAAATATACAAGTCATCTGAAGATAAAGCTTTTTTTATTGCCAGAGGATATAACACGAATATAGTTATAAATAAAATAACAAATAAAATTTAGGCCGAGTTATCCACCGTAGTTTCACTTTGACATGCGCTCGGTAGACGGTCAGTAAACAACTCTGGTATCTGAAACAGAATTATTATTTTAGTTTCTACATATACTACTATATATTACTCACCTAACACCTGTGTATTTATGTTATAAATGTGCATAAATCTTGTAAGTACATGTTAAATACGAGGCACCCAGTAAGTACTCACTAAAGAACGGTTGAATATTTATTGGATTCCTCCCCTGTGGTTGTCTTATAATACTTACATACATTATACTTCATAACATTTTTACAATTCATGACTGAGCCATGTACACAGCACACAAGTCTTAAATTGATGAAATAGTGTCTTCACTCGTCATCCTGTCCTTTTCCCAACTAGTTGGGGCCAGGTGCAACGTGTTTTCCGCTTTCATACTCTTCTATGAGTTATTTTGGCAGTCACTCCATCAGTTGACATAGTATTAAATTAAATTTATAGTATAATAAAAATCAAACGAAAACACATTTTTTTCAAGTTGTACATATTTATAGTTAGATTTTGATATAGTAGTGTGGCTGACTACTAACCATAAGTCGTATGGCAACAACAAGACTGATTCTGTCATTGGGTAAGAGAAGATTGTAGAAGTCTTACCTTAGGAATATATGCGTCAACTCTATCCAATAAGAATTCCGAGTAACCAGGAGAATAATACCTGTGTAAAAATGGTGACCATTAATAAGTAAGTACATCGTTCTAACAATGTATTCATTTATTAGTCATACACCGATATATACGGAATAGTTAGCTCTATCACTTATTTCATCCGGCATACAACAGTATTCACAGAGTTTGAGTGTGAATATGAGCTGATTTACGAGTTTTCGTTTACATTTTACTATAAAACGTAAACGTACTTGCAATACAATATAAGCTCTACAAGCCACAAGGGGTAATCCGATAAATATAAAATATAGGAACTTACTTAACAATCTCTTCGGGGAAGCAACTATTAATCATATTTATATATTCTCTTAAAGATGTTCCTGGGACTGTATCTATTTCCTGGATTCCTCTTCAATGCTCCAGTTGTAACAAAAAGCCTGCGTGCTCTCGCATCATTTGGCAAAATCTGAAGTAAAATAAAAAAGGTTATAACATAATTTCTTATAATATGTAAATAAACAATAAATGTATACACAAGTCGTGAAGCGTATGTATGTATGTATTTAATAAAGTTCTATAATTCATAGTACAGTATATAGAATAAGGTTTAACATAATGTTTCTAAATCGTTTTGTTATTGGTTAGTTCGTGTAAGCTTCCGTAGGGCAGGTACATAACATAAGCTTATTAACTGCAATT